>PVIY010001385.1:0-152736 GCA_004026745.1 Myrmecophaga tridactyla | reverse complement strand
GCCGGCCACCACGGCTTTGGGGAACTCACAGATCCGGCCAGTTGCCGTCGGTCTAAGCTGTTCCCGTTCTGGGCGCGCTGTGTGTTCGGTCACTATCGTGGTTCCGGGAGCTGTTCTGTATTGTTTCTGGTTATCTAGCAGTTGTTCTGGAGGACGAACTAAAACGTGCACCTTGCTAAGCCGCCATCTTGGCCCCCCCCTGAATTGAGTCTTAAAGAAACATAAAAGTAGGCAAGGAAAAGATGGTCAGAGGGTATTATAAGCACAAAGAATAGAATAAGAAAAAAACAAAACAAAACAGGAAGAGGGAGAGAAAATGTTTTTAGAGAATTGCAACTCAATATGGAAAGAGAATGAGCCACACAAAATGCCAAACTGCAAGGTTTACCAACTTTTTATAGCACCGATAAAGAAAATAAAATGTCTTCAAAATTTAGGAGCTCATTATTTCCCTACCAACATCAGTAAAATCCCATTCTTTCTTGAGGAACACCTTAGTTCAGTCATTGGGCAATATGTCTCCCAGAGAAATGGAGATTCTGGGCCAAAATGATTTTTCAACTTCTACACTTTCTTTCAGAGTTTCCTCCTCTGCAAATCTGAAAGGGCACACATTTTCTGGGAAGGTCTGTTCTCAAAGACTAATAAAATGCTTACAATTTTAGAATTGAAATTCAGCTTGATAGTCATCTGGTCAAACCACCCATCCAATACGTTATTAACAAATGGTCACTTTTGCCTTTGTATGAATCTAATCTGAGTCAATTTAATCTAACATATTTACTATTTGTTATGTGCAAAGCCAGTTCCAGGGCTGCCCATTCCATTTTTGAAGCATTAGGCTTAAAATTACTTTTTCCTTTTGTTATTCTCTCCTGATGCAGCATCAAGCAAGTATCCAGCCTCCCACATGGGATCTTGTTTTTAAGCAGTTTTATTGATGCCCATAAAATCCATCCAATGTATGACATCTTTTTATCTTTGTTTTCCCTTGATCTTTTTCTTCAATGTCCTAGCAGGGTAGAAGGAACATGGGTTATGTAGTTAAACAAACTGAATCAAAATCATCCTTGTCTTAGTTAATATTTATTTTTGATGCAAAAGTTCATAAATTGACTAAACGTCTCAAGATTCTTTGATCCTTCCTCATGTGGGTCTCTAGCAATCTCCTTTAGATTACATTCCTTAATGTTTATTGATTTAAACTTTCTTAACACTTTTTCAGTATTCTATGTTAATATATCAAAATTCATATGGGAATATAGTTTCTAGGAAATTGAATATTCCTGAGGGCACCAATAAAGTCTGCTTTGTACATCACTCTATCTGCAGTACCTGAGAAAAATGCCTGGGACTTTGAATAAAAATGAATAAATGAAGTTGTTAAACTAATCTGATATATCATGGTTTCTTCTTCAAAATTCTAGAATTTTACCTGTTTAGAATAAATAATAAGCTTTTTTTAAATACACACATTATTTTATATCATTTTTATGATTTGTGGAGATAGCTTGGTGGTTAAATGCAAAAGTTCTGGATTCACACTGTCTAGGTTTGAATCTGTTTATGGCATAAAAGAGCAGTGAACCCTTAGGTAAGCTTCTTAACTTCTCTGTGTCTCGGCTTCATCTGTAAAATCGGAATAATTACAGTGTCTTCTGTCTCCGAGTATTGCATTCTGTGAAGAGCAGTGTTCTAGTTTGCTAGCTGCTGGAATGCAATATACCAGAAACAGAATGGCTTTTAAAAGGGAGAATTTAATGAGTTGCGAGATTACAGTTCTAAGGCCAAGAAAATGTCCCAGTTACAACAAGTCTATAGAAATGTCCAATCAAAGACATCCAGGGAAAGATACCTTGGTTCAACAAGGCCGATGAAGTTCAGGGTTTCTTTCTCAAATGAGAAGGCACATGGCAAACATAGTCAGGGCTTCTCTCTCAGCTGGAAGGGAACATGACGAAAAATGGCATCATCTGCTAGCTTTCTCTCCTGGCTTCATGTTTCATGAAGCTCCTCGGGAGGCATTTTCTTTCTTCATCTCCAAAGGTCACTGGCTGGTTGTCTCTGCTTCTCATGGCTATGTCATTCTGCTCTCTCTCTCTGAATCTCTCATTCTCCAAAATATTTCCTCTTTTATAGGACTCCAATAAACCAATCAAGACCCACTCAAACAGGTGGAGACATGTCGTCACCTAATCCAATTTAACAACCACTCTTGACTAAATCACATCACTCAGGGAGATGATCTCATTACAGTTTCAAACATACAGTATTGAGTAGAGATTATACTACCTTTATGAAATGGGACTTACATTAAAACATGGCTTTTCTTAGGGGGCATACTTCCTTTCAAACCAGCACATTCCACCCTCTGGCCCCTAAAAAAGACATGTTTTTCCCATATACAAAATACATTAATTTCATAACACTATCAGAAACCTTAAACCTTTCAGTAGCAATACAATGAAGTACAAAATTAAAGACAGTATAAAATCTCATCAAATCGGTTACAGGCATGGTCTGGATGAACTCCACAGGAGAGGCTCACCAGCCGAAACAGGCATGGAACCTGTCTCTTCTGAGTTCTCCTTAAAAGGCTTCCCATGATTAGATTTAGCATCACTAATTGCAGAAGACACTCCCTGTTGGCTGATTACAAATGGAATCAGCTGTGGATGCAGCTGACGTGATCATGACCTAATCCTATGAAATGTCCTCATTGCAACAGACAGACCAACGCTTGCCCAATCAGTTAAACAGGTACCACAACTTGGCCAAGTTGACACGTGTCCCTAACCATGACAAGCAGCACATGCTTCCCTAAGCAACTCTCCACAATTGTCCCTAAGCAACATTGTTGGTGACTGCTCAGCCCCAGCCCCTCCCCTTGAACATCTTTTTCTTACAGGTTCTCTTCCCTTCCTGCCTCCAGCTTCAATGTGCATTTGCTTCTAACAGCCCATAGCTGCAACTCTTTGGGAGGCTACTTCCCTGCTCTGCCAAAAAGTGTCTGGAGGTACTAGCAAGAATATGAGGCCCAAACTGTGAGGTGTATCATACTCTCCTAAATTCCCTGGGAGATCAGGGTGAGGCTGCACCTCCACCTGAGATTGCACCCTTGTTTGACTTCTTCCCCTTTTCCATCCTAGCTCTGCCTTTTCCTTACTAGTTTCTCCTGGAAGTTCTTTCTAAGTCATCACTCAACCCAAGACAGTTCTATAACTAGAAAGTTTTCTCTAATGTTGAGACCAAACCTTACAAAAGCTATAGTAGTGATGGTAGAGGTAGTTTCTGTCCTTTACAAGTACACAAAACTACTCTGTTCCCTGAGAGAGGCCAGCAATGATTTGAAGGACGATCTCATGTTCCCCAACTCTTCTAAAGTATGGTCATCCTGCCTTACTACCTCTGCATAATGTTAAAATTATAAGATCCCAGGAGTTCTGGTCACAGCTCAGTTACTTTTAAACTTGGCAGTACTACACAAGTAACTGAAATATTCTAATTCTCATTTGTAAAATGAAGAAAATTATAATCCCCTTCTTACTTAACTCAGTGTGTTCCTTCCTCTTGTTTATTTTGGCTTTCCCTTTAGGACTAGCTCTAGTGTCTCTTGTTCCAAGATTTTCCTCAATTTACGGACTGGGTTAAGAATCCCTCCTATTATTCTTCTTTAACACCTCATGGAGACCTCAACCCACCATTTTAAATGATCTATGGGTCCTTCTCTTCCCCACTATGCCATATTGTAGCCTTGAGAGCAGGTTTTCCCCCCTCCCTGCCCCCCCACAGCTTCAATGAGCATTTGCCTGTAATAGCCCATAGCTGCAACTCTTTGGGAGGCTACTTCCCTGCTTTGCCAAAAAGTGCCTGGGAATTCATAGCCTCAAGAGACACCGTCTCATACAATTTTTTATCTTTTGTATCTTGCCCAATTTCTGCTCTATGGTAGGTACTCAGTACATATTTGTTAAAAGAGTGCAAATGTTAGGTTAATTACAATCATAAGAACTTTGCTTTCTTGGGAGAACATTTAATATAATCTTCTGCTTTCTTTATAATAAACCAATAAAAAGAATTATTTCCCTCATGGTTTCCACTGTTCTTACAGTAGCTCAAGAGAGGCAGCAAGATCTTATGTGGTTCTCCTTATAACTTCCACCAGCTCATGTCTCTTGCATGCAATTATTAACAATGGGCATGATGGCTTCTTTACTTATTTAAAATAAATAAATGAAATTTATCTATTTTATCAATAAATTGGGGAATATATTGGTTTAGCCTTTATCTTATAGTAATCATTTAGTGGAAATACTGGAAGCTGATTAAAATATCAAAAATTTTTTCTTGAGATGCACATTGGTTACAAAAACAAATATTGTTTCATCTCATTCCTTCAAGAACTTTAGCATTGTACAATTCATGTCCTAATATTTTTGTGTGTGTGTCCTGATATTTTGAGTTTTCTTAAAAGAAATTATGATTTATGACCTCCTAGGAAGTATAACAGAATTACAGCCTTCTTCTAACATGTAAGCACACCTAGATGAGATGCAGTCCAACAATTTCCTGACAATCATATAGTTGGGCTAGAGTAGCAGTGAGGAAACCCACTTTGGATGCAGAGGCCGTAACATAACCTCATATGGTCCTGTTACACACTTTTTGTCAAGGATTTCCCTGTGCTTGCAGTGGTTCTTAATGCTCAACATTTTACCTGAATTCCTCTGCTGAACATATAGTAAAAACATATAGAAAGAAAAACAGATAGACTATGGAGACCATGTTTTGAATTCTTGCTTGGTTTATAATATGGGCTTTGATCTCAGGCAAGCTTTAGAGCTTAACTTAGCCTCAATTTCCCAACCTGTAAAGTAAGGGTGCAGGTAACACCAACTATGAAAGTATATTGTGATGACTCAGGTAAAATATGTGAAAGGGCTTTGATCACTATTGGTGATAGAATCATCTCCTTCACAAAAGTCATGTTCAAGTCTTAATGTGCCTTGCTGTACGTGTGAACCCATTTGTAAACAAGACCTTTGAAGATTCTATTATTAATTAAGGTGGATTCACTTATGAATAGAATCTTAGAAGATCTTACCTAATGGGGCCAAATTGAATTAGGGTGGGCCTTAATCCACCAGCTGAAGTCCTTAAAAGGAGAGGAAGTGCAGACAGAGACAGAAGACTGAGCAAGAGAAGATGAAACCAGAAGGAGAAGCCATGTAATGAAGGCAAAACTGTCAGCTAAGGAACCCAAAGGATTGCAGCAAGCCAGCATCAGAATGCTCAACAATCACCAGGAGAAGGAATGGCCTGTAAAGACATTGATTTTGGATTCTAGATTGCAAAACCGTGAGAAAATAAATTCTTGTTGTTTAAGACAACTCATGTGTGGTATTTTGTATTAGCAGCCTTGACTAACTAAGGCAATAACTGTGTTATCAAATGGTATAGGGTCTTTTCTTCATCCTTTGAGGACGTTACATCTGTACTATGATTCTAGCATGTGATCATCCACAGATTTACTTAAAATGAAATTGCATCACTCTCTATGAGGTTCCAGCATTTTTTTTTCTTTTCTACATACTTGCACAAGAACTATCTTGGCAAGGTATTGAGCACATCAGGGCTCCACATTCCTTCAATCCTTTTATTCATTTATGCACAACCAATTCCTTCCATGCTTTTACTTCCAACAACTAGCACCTCTCCCTTTTTTTTCGCACTTTGTCTTCACACTACTGAAGCCAGTTTGTCCTGTGCACATAGATAGTCACCAGCAAGTGCTTGAGAATTTAAAGGCAGTCCTTAATCAATGCCTAATCCATGCAGAGTATTTATATACCTCATCTCTACCATTCTTTTATCAAGACAATTCTGATGTGCAATCTGTACTATTTCCAGCATTTCCTTATAGAATTGACCCAAAGTTACCCTCTGCAGTATTTTGTTTGATGCTGTCTCCTTGTCTGGTTTCCTTTCCTTTCTTCTTTCACTTCTTTATCACTCTAATGTTTTTGCGGTTGTTGTTGTTGTTTTGTTCTTTCAGGAAATAGTTCCTAATGCATCACTTTCATGCAAATCATTTAAATCAGGAGATACTAGAGAAATTATCCTAAGACAACCACAAATCTTTTTGTTAACATTAATGGAATGGCTAATGTTAATGTTTAAAGTACATATAGAATGATTATATATTCTTCAAGAAACATCACTGAGGGCTGACCATGTAGAAATATCTCATTTATGATTGTTAGTTTAATCTTGAAAAGATATTGAAAGACAGGTAAAAGAATCACTGTTTTAGAAATGAGGAAACTCAGAAAGGCTAAGTTATTTGCCCTAAGTTATGCTTCTTGTAGAAGGCTTAGCTAGAGTGTCTTTTAGAACTGAATGAATCTAAGGTTGTGCTGTAAACAGAATTCTAAGGTCCCCCTCCCCCAAGATTCCCACAGGTTCTACATGAGTGTAACACCACAACGGTACAAAAGCATCATCTCTTTTGTCACTGACAACTTCAGACAGTGCCTGAAAAATAGTGTGTGCTTAAAAAATACGTAGTGAATGAAATTTCAGGGGCATTGGGTTAAGAAGCAAGGGGGGAACAATAGGACAGAAGTAATAAATATATTTCTGTGAAGACATAATCTCCAAAAACCCTCTCCTTGAATTCTTTCAAGATCCATGCCTAAAGACGGTACCATATGCCAAGTACTTTGGTTTCCTATGGCTCCAAGCAAATGACCACAAATGGCAATTAAAACAGCACACATTCATTATCTCACAATTACTGGTGGTTGGTAGGCTGGGCATGAACTAGTTGTATTCTTTAGTTCATGTCCATTGAGCTGCAACACAGATATGCCTGGGATTGGGGTCTTGGAGGCTGACTGCAGTTTTTGCCCAGTGGCCCATTGCATAGGCAGTTCACAACATGGCATCTTGCTTCTTTAAGGCCAGCAGGACTTGCCTTAGTACATTTCCAAGTATACTGCTTTTAAGATCTCTCCAGTGGGATAAATGGACACACTCAGTTCCAGATCTATAAACTATCTCTCAAATGTATTATGCCCTTTACATTTCTCAGACCACCTGATGATCAGAAATAAATTACAATTCTAAGTGCATTTTAACATTTACAGGACAAACGTACTCAATTTCTTTAAACATAAGCTGAAGTGGGTAGATTGGATAAGTTTCCCCTCTCTTTAGCCTTAATCATATAACTTAATTATGGAAAATTTAACTGTTTCCCAACCATGGACAACCAGGAAATCTGGGCATTTTTTCTTAGGATGAAAAAAAAAAACGCATACTGATTTTCTTCCTTGAAAACTCAACAATCTGGAATATTTTAGGGCCCAAGGACATTAGGGGAAAAGAAAAAAAAAGAAGGAAAATGAATTTTGTGCTTTACATGAAAGCCAGGCTTTTTCTGGGTTTACTAATGGAATGGTGATTATAGAACATTTTAATGTCAGAAAGGTTTGAAAGCCATTCTCGGCAGCTCTTAAAGCTCTTGTACTTAATGACTAGTGCCTTGGCTAAGTGCTTGTGTGAGCACACACACACTCCAAATACAACAGTGAAAAGTTGACTGTGCTATTATTTGTCATGCTTACAACTCCTATACTACTGCCGGGGTGCTTGGCGCGCAGTGCATCTTTTCACAGTACTTAGACACACTGACATACAAAACAAAGATGATCCAATTACAGTTTCTGCAACTGCATCTCATTGTGCTAATGCTTACAAATTAAGGGTACTTGTCACTGCCTACATGAGACTGTACAGGGAGCAGCTCTGAGCTCATGAATTTTAGAGTATGCACCACGGAAATGCAGGAACCAATTCAACGGTAAGGACTTGACACACAACTCATAATCCCTGTCTAGTCAGTATGAAAATCTGTCTGTGCAGGGAATGCAAAACCTAGTCACCCGTGGAGTCACGGGAGATCGGTGATGTTATTTTACCTGTTCAGAGTTAGTGCTTCACTGACATGAGGAATTTAAAGCAGAATTGGTTTTCTGGGTTGAAAAATGCATCTGTACTCAGCTAATTGCAATCAGAATAGTTTGGTAGTGGTCCTTTGCTTTTGTAACACTTTCAATAACTTAATTATCTCTTCATTGCTTCCATGAGAGCTATTTCAAAAGCAGTCATTAGAAAGTTGTGCATTCTGATTTTGAGTACAGTGGTTGAAAGGGACTTTGTAAGCTGTCCAGGCTAAATTTTTCCAGTGAGTTCAGGTCTCTCCGAGTCACTCAGACTGTCCCATCTACTTCTGGCTCATCAGGCAGCCCAGCTCCTCTAGTTTTTTCCTCAATTTGCTCCCTCGACTTCCTCCTAGGTAATTTCACCAGTTGGCCTTCTCCATTTGATATTTTTCTAATACCTTTCTAATATTTGAAAACATCTCTTCAGTACCATTCATTAAATCTTTTCTTCTTTGGCTAAATATCAACAGATAGTTCATTCTCCAAATACAGCACAGTTCTCAGGCCTTTCTTCTGTGTAAAAAGCTCTACGGTATTTAACAGCAGCAATACCACATGTTATATCAGAACACCAAACTCCTTTACTGTAGCCAAAGAGGGTATTAATCTTCTGACCCACAATTCATACCGCAAGCTTGCATGGAGTCAGCCAATAGCTAACTCAAACCATGTCCCCAGGTTATTTTTAAAGGAAATTCTGTTAGACTTTATTCAGTCCACATTGCCCCTATGCAGTTGCATTTCTGAAGTGAAGTTCAAATCTTTAAATGTTCTTCTGCTACAATGTTGTTTTCAGCATATCTTTCAAAGTCTGTCCAAATCTTTCTCTATGCTATTGGTGATTTCCAGGGCATTTAAAACTCCTCTTACGGTTGCATCATGCCCAAATTCAACAAGCCTGTCTCCTACGTCTTCCTCTAATATGTCTAAGAAACATACGGTTTTCTAAATGATATTAGCGGGTGATATAAACCTTTGTCAAATAGACTATGATTTGACTGGCTGGAGATGCACTAAAACTCTAGGGCACAAAATGCTTTGCAATCAAAGGCAATGAAATTGAGAGTATTCTCAAAGTTCCCTGGCCATAGACACACTTTATTTCTAGCACTTTCCTTCTGGACGCCCTGATAGCATGGTGTGCTGCCATGGGAAATGACCATGGCTTAGAGTCAGGGGGCAGATGTTCATGTCTTTATTACTTTCTAGCTGTGGTTTTGGGACAAGAAAGCCCTCTGAGCCCATCATTCCTTGTCTATTGCATGAGGGTAATAATACCTATCTGGGCTTACCTGAAAAGTTGTTATGAGAATGAAAAGCATAGTCTGTATGCCAATCAATATATATTAATGTCAGAAATGACCATGAAGAGATAATCAGTAATTTCCTTTTATTTCAGGATATATTAATATCAAAACGTTGAGATATGCTTAGCATGTATAACTGAGGAAGTGAGTGGCTTTTCTATTTACTTGCATCTGTTAGTTTATTTTACTTTTAATTTTTCTGGCTCATGGGACTTGGTGATCAATGTCCTCCTGTTTCAGTAGTTTCTGCGTAGGCAATGGGCCACCATGGTAAGGCAGCATCAGACTGTGGTGGTTTTTAAGTTCATGTGTCAACTTGGCCAGATAATAATGCTGAGTGGCTTGGTCAAGCAAGCACTGACCCGATTGTTACTGTGAGGACATTTTGTGGACTTAAATCATCAATAAATTGATTGCACCTATGGCTGATGAGTTCTACAATCAACTGAAGAGATACCTTCAACAATGAGAGAAGTCTCATCCAATCAGTTGAAAGCTTTCAAAGGAGAAATGGGGGCTGCAAGGGTAGTTCAGTGGTAAAATTCCCACCTGCCATGCAGGAGACTTGGGTTCATTCCCAGTCAGTACACTTCCCCAAAAAGCAAATAAACAAACAAAACCACAAACCAAATACACAAACAAACAAGCAAAAACCAAAACCAAACAAACAGAAATTCAACAAATGGCATTGCAATAATGGGATACTCACATGGAAAAATTATGAAATGTGACCCCACCATGCAATATTCAAAAAAAAAAAAAGGAAAAGTGATGATTTCAGCAGTTAAAAGAGAGAATTTCCATCTCTACTTCAGTCAATCAGCTTCTCCTGGGGAATTCATCAGGGACCTTCATCAGAGTTCCTGGCTTGCGGTCTGCCCTATGGGATTTGGACGTGTGCATCCCCACAGTTGTGTGAGACAATTCTTTTTAAAAAGTCGTAATACTTAAGATATCTCTTGTCAATTCTGTTTCCTTAGAGGACTATGACTGGCACACAGATTAAGTTCTGAAAATTCACAATGACTTGTAGACATTCCCTTAATGTTGCTTAGAAAATTATTTAGTGGGTATTATCTTAGACACCAAAGTCATCCCATTATGCCAACAAATTAGGTTTCTTTGTATTCTGGAGTTCAGGCTCGGGCTTGCAATACATTTGGTTGGACGTGGTTGTAAGTAATCAGGGTGTTATTGAAAATTAACTGAGACTAACTATTTACACTCCCACTGCCTTAGCTCAGGAAGGCACCCTTCTAGTTCTTTGAATGGATCTAAAGAACAAGATGTTGCCCTGTAAAGAGCACTGTGACCAGAAACCTTCCCAGAAATTCCATGGCTCAGAAACCCAATTTCAAAATAAGGATGTTATATAACTTAAGTGTGCTGAGAGTGTTCTTTGGAAATTTACGTGGAAAATTTAAGCCAGAGTAAGAGATATCTTATTTCTGATATAACAAAGCCAGCTTTCTGTACTCACCAGTGTGCTGTGGGAATATTGGGTCTCGGTGAGGTAATGGTGGTTGTGTTTAGGCCAGTTTAAGCTGGATTACCTGTGTGCATAAACTTCCCAGTTTGTCCCCATATTTATATTTCCTTATCATCCCCTTTAGCTTGTTATGAGACAAAAATAATATGCTATGGAAATACACGCTATGTTTGTTGGGCTCTTGTGACAAATATACTGAAAATGTATTATCTCAGTGGTCTTCTCAGTGTGAGGTAAGAACTATAACCAGTTACATGGGTCAGGAAATTGAGGCTCAAGAAGTTTGGTTAACCTGTCCAAGGGGACACAACCTCTGGGTTTCTCATCTGATGTATGAAGACAACACAGGCTCTGGTGGATTAGCAGTGAAGATGGCTGAATTCTCACCCTGCTCTTGCACTCAAAGGGTAAGACCTGCTTTGATTAATGGAATAGGATGGAAGGGATGTTTTGCCAGTTCCAGGCAAGCACTTAAGAGGCCTGAAATCTTCTTCTTGCCCTCTTAGCAGCCTTGAGTCATCATGTATGAAACTACCAATCTTCCTGCCCCAAGTTGAATCTATTCAGCCCACATAGTTGTGAGACATAATAAATCATAGTTGTTTAAAGTCACTAAATTTGGGAGTGGTTTTGTTATGTAAGAATAGATAACTGAGACAAGGTCCTAAGCATCTTATTTCCTCAGGATCAATATTTGAATTACGACTTAAAACATTGTCCTCATGGGACTTTGGACAGATTTCATAGCCTCTCTGGGTCTTCAGTTGTCAGAGACGAAGACTATTAATAAAAGGGGCATGTGCTGCCTCTTCTGCTTTTCTCCCCTAGTGACAGACATTGGTCTCAGGGCATTATGCTCTGTCCTGGTGAATTCAGCTCAGGCTTCAGAATCCTTCTCAATGCAAAGTTCCAGAGAAGGGGGAGCATGATGCCATAAATGAATATTGATATTTGATATGGAATCTGTCATCCCTTGACTAGATGGATTTCTAAGTATCTTTCCAAAGGTAATGTTTCCTATTCTGGACTATCTTTTCTGGCATTGTGTGGGTGCCAGGAGAAATGAATTGCATTTGTATTTCCAACTCCTTTTTTCATTACATTATAACCTTTGCTCAACTCCCACTCTGCTTTCCCCACAGCAGTACCATGCGGTTTGTCTTGTGGGAATACCAGGATCAGTAAAAACCAAGGCATAATGTGCTTGCCAACATTTTACCCCAGAATGGCACTCAATCTCTGATAGTCATCCCTACTGAAAGCATGGATTTTGTGAACTTCTGGATCTGAATGAGGAAGAAAGAACCAAGGAGGAGGAAGAAAAGGAGGAGCAAGAAGGGGACATAAAATAGAAAATAGAAGGGGAGAAAAGACATACAGCAGCAGCATATCCAAGTTTCTGAAGAAGCTTCATTTTGTTTGTTTTAGTATTAATAAAAACAAATAGCATTTCTTCTTTATTGCTATTTTCTTTTCATAACAGCTCAGCTAAAGCCAGAAAATGCTGGAGTCAGCTCTTCCTAAGAATTAGTCTTTTCAAACTGGCCATTGAGATTTGATAAAAGTCATGGTTTTTAATTGAATTTTTCTTAATAGTCTCTTAGGGATGGAAACGTGACTGATGCGGTGCTGACTTTCTCTCACTCCACTGGAAAAGCCATATTACTTCACACCAAACAGACCATTCTTTATTTCCTGACTGGGTTTTCATAATGTCACTAGAGTGCCTTACAAATCCTAAACTTAGCAATGATCTTTTTGTTCTGGAAACTCGACTGATTCTGTACCGAGTCCCTGTCTTCTAGGAATGCCAACTCATCTAGCATCTTCTTTTATGAAAAAGGAGCACCATCTTTTAATACCTTTTTTTTTTGCTGGTAATTTTATAGAAAGATACTGTTGCAAATGAAAATCGGCATTTCTATTAAAGTGATAGACTGCTATGAGGGAGTTAGATGGATAGTTTCCAAGTATTTACTCATCTACCTTTGATAATCTGTCTGGGTTTTAACAATGTCTCCTAAGGATGGGTTCAAGCTCTCCCTCCTTTAGAAAACCTTTCATGATCATCTCCCCTGAATTCCTATACTACCTTCAATGCCCTTTTGACACCTTTTATCTGTGGCAATACATTGTAGCTTATTACTCATAGTTCTGTCTATAAGAGCAGAGCTGGGAGTGGGAGTTGTTTCAGCAACAGCTTTGATTATAGATACAATATGTCACATCTTTTTTGTGTCTCCTTCAGTACATTATAAGCAGTAGGCAATCAATAAATATGTATTGAGGATAAGGACTAAGGTGGGAGGCAAAGTATATGGGAAAGGAAAGAACTCTATTCAGCTCACTTTTCCTGCACAAATCACTTTCCCTCTCTGGGTCTTGTTCTTTTCTTTCATTAATAGGGAGATTGATGAATCATGGATGATTCTTAAAGGCCCACATGGTCCTCTCCCAGCTAGAGGTGGTCCTTGGAAACAGGTTGAATTAGTTAGTAGCCCTTTTTGCAGCCCTGTCCTTTTGAGGTCTCCATCTCACATGTTGTTCCTGATTTGGGTTTTCATTATTCACTTGCATAGACTAGGTATCCTTCCTCTTTGCACACACACACTTCCCTAAGAGTAGAAGGGGGTGGATAACCAAAGACATAATTTTCCACTGAGCTCTGAACTTCTGTTGCTGGCTTTTCTGCACAGCAGTTGTGGTTCTTGTTCTCCCAGACATTTGCTTCCTTTCCTTAGGTCTCTATGAGGCATCACTGAAATGGTGGTGGTAGACTAGGGATGATGGTTGGGATGGACATGTATGCATCACAGATGGAACTGTATTATGAGGCATCCCCATTTTTTATGGATTAAATTATGTCTCCCCCAAGAGATATAGTCAAATACTAACCCCCAGCCCTGTGAATGTGATCCTGATTTGGAAATAAGACTATTTTAAAGACGTTATGAGCCAAGACTAGGCCAAAATGGGTTAAGGCAGGTCTTAATCCAATATTACCAGTGTCCTCATAAGGAGATGAAATTTGGACACAGTTGGTAAGAGACAGATAGAAAGAAAATGACCATGTGACAGAGGCAGAGATTGAGTTACATCACGGATGGCCCCCAGGCTACCATGAATCCTTTAGAGGAAGCATGGTCTTGCCAACACCTTGATTTCAGACTTCTAGTTCCCAGAACTGTGAGACAATAAATTTATGTTGTTTTGAGCCACCCGGTTTGTTGCATTTCACTACACTAGCCCTAGGAACTAAGAAAACCATGAAAAATATGAAATAGCAATTGTGGTCAACTTACAACTCAGGAAAGTGAGATTTAGGAAGGCTAGGAGACTTAACCAAGGCGTCTTATGAGTGAGGTGCTCTCTTTTGACCCCAGGTTTGTCTGACTCCCAAGCCCACAGAGTTTCTTCAGTATTACACTGTGTTTACCACTGCGTTTCAAGACCTCAAGAAAACAAAAATGACATCCTCTTAGACTGGGATCACAGAAGATACAGAAGTTCAAGATGCTGTGTATTATCTCACACCTTATACAAAAATGAATTCAAAATGGATCAAAGACTTACGCATTAGAAGTAGGACCATAGAACTCCTAGAAGAAAATGTAGGGAAGCATCTTGAAGATCTTGTGGTAGGAGGTGGTTTCTTAGACCTTACTCCCAAAGTACAAACAATGAAAGAAAAAAATAGATAAATGACATCTCTTCAAAACTGAATAATTTTGTTCTCCAAAGGACTTTGTCAAGAAAGTAAAAAGGCAGTCCACCCAATGGGAGAAAATATTTGGAAACCACATATCTGATAAGGATTTAATATCCAGAATATATAAAGAAAGTACAACTCAACAACAAAAAGACAAACAACCAAATTTTATAAATGGGCAAAAAACTTGAAAAAACACTTTTCCAAAAAAGAAATACAAATGGCTAAAAAGCACAAGAAAAGATGCTCAACATCACTAGCTCTCAGGGAAATACAAATCAAAGCCACAATGAGATATCATTTCATACCTACTAGAATGGCCATGATAAAAAAAACAGAAAACTACAAGTGCTAGAAGAGGATATGGAGAAATATGAATACTCATTCACTGCTGGTGGGAATGTAGAATGGTGCAGTTACTTTGGAAGGCAGCTTGGCAGTTCCTTAGGAAGCTGAATATAGAACTGCTGTGTGATAAGACAATCCCACTATTAGGTATATACTCAGGGGAACTGAAAGCATGGATGCAGACAGATATTTGCACACCGATGTTCACAGTGGCATTATTCACAATTCCCAAAAGATGGAAACAGCCTGAGTGTTCATCAACTGAGAAGTGGATAAACAAACCATGTATATTCATACAATGGAATATTATGCAGCTGAAAGAAGGAATGAAGTCCTGAATCATGTAGCAATGTGGATGAACATTGAGGACATTATGTTACACAAAATAAGCCAGACACAAAAGGACAAATAATATTGTATGGTCTCACTAATATGAACTAATTATAATGAGTCTAATCTGGGAGTTAAAATCTAGAGTATAGGTTACCAGGAGATAGAAAGAGGGGAGAGAATGGGCAGATGGTGTTTAAGGTGTATAGAATATTTGATTGTAATTGTTCAGAAATGGATAGAGGTAATGGCAGCACAATACTGTAATACTGTGCTGAATGTGAGTATGGTTGAAAGAGGGGAATCTAGGGTTGTGTATGTCAGTAAAAGGAAAGCTAGAAGATAAAACATGGGACTGTATAACATAGTGAAACTTGTGTTTGATGATGTGTTAATTTTATAAATATAAGAAAGTTCTTGCATGAACTAGAACAAATGTATTCCATTATTACAAAGTGTTAATAATAGGGTAGTTTATGGGGAAGATAAAATCAATGCAAACTAAGGACTATAGTTAGCAGTAACACTGTAATATTCTTTCATCAATTGTAACAAATATACCATACCAAAACTAAACATCAATAATGGGGGGGGGCATAAGAAGTAATAGATTTTGTTCCCAGAGCAATGTGAATATTCTCAAATTGATTGTGGCGGTTAATGCATAATCTGTGATTATACCAAGAGCCACTGACTATATACTTTGGATAAATTGTAGGGTGTGTGAAATAAAACTGCTTTTCAAAAAAAAGATATTATGTATTTGGCTGGGGCTACAGCAACCTGAGACCTCGATTCTTTTCCCTCCCAGTGTAACTACTTTTAGTAAAAATGCTATTCTGTTATGTTGTTACATATTTAATTTCTTCCTCATGAGCTTTTACCATGCCCGCCTTTTATGGAATATTCTTACTCTGGAAGTATATGGTTTATGGGGCTGGTAGAAGTGCACTGCTGGTCATTTTCCTGGTGTTGTCATTATGGGGTGCATGAGGCCAGCCAACAATTGGGTTTTATGATCAATTACCACCAGGATGAATTGCTAATAGACATGGTTTTAGAAACCAAAGGAAGATATTTCATGCTTAATGTTTCTCATCCTCACCTTTCTCCTTTTTTTGAACTTGACAAAAGCAGCCTATGATAACTAGTTCTTACTGGTGTGTGGCCTCCCGCTTTTGCACACCTCTGCAAGATCATTCTCTCCAGTGCTCTCAGCAGTGGCTCAGGAGTCAGGAAGGACCCAGAAGAAGATGCCGGGCACTGGAGAGACTCTCATGTGTGCTGCATCTGGCTGAGGGAGGCAGAGTGAGGGAGAAGATGACATTTGATTCAAATCCAGCTTCTGCCTCTCCCAGATTTTGTGATGTTGGGAAAAGTGTCTTACCTTTCACATATTTTCAATGGAAATAACACTTCTAATCTCAAAAATTGTTGGGAAGGTTAAATGATCTATTGCATATCAAAATGTATATTACTTAGTTCAAAGCAAAAACCAAAGGATAAGAAATGAACATGCACTGACCAAGATGCTGGGGAGAAGAAAACTCTAATTTTTCACCATGGGAAGAATCATGCCCAATAAAAGGGCAGCAGTTTGCAATGAAATGGAAGGGGAATGGTAGGGAAAAGGAAGTGGGAAACTTGTCAACAGTCTGCATTGGAGGAATCTGATCATGGGAGATGAATCCCGGCAAGAAGATGCATTCTAGGTGTAGGAGTCTGGGAGAGTGCAGAGCACTCTAGAAAAAGCAAGTCAGGTCTCAGTGCTAATGCAGAAGAAGACATTAGGTGAAGGCTTAGTCACAGGAATAAGCAACAGCTGCCCAAAAACATCTGCTTACTACAGACTCTCAGTGCCAAGGCAAATGGTACTATCCTGGGATTATACCTTCTCTCTCACTGCTTGCTGGGGGAGTATCTTCTACTGTCCTTGCCTATCAAGAATAATTGTAATAACAGCTGTCCAGTGTGCTGGTCTGAATCTGTGGTGGACCACAGAAAAGCCATGCCCTTTGATCCTCATTCAATATTGCTGGGTGGGAGCATTTTGATTGCTTCCATGAAGATGTGACCCACCCAATTGTGGGTGGTAACTTTTGATTAGATGATTTCCATGGAGGTGTGTCTCTGTCTACTGAAGGTGGAGTTACTGACTGGAATACTTTAAAAGAGAAAACATTTTGGAGAGAGTCTGCTTTTGGTAGAGCCATGTGAAAATCGGCAGACGCCGCCATGTTTGCCATGTGCCCTTCCAGCTGAGAGAGAAATGTTGAACGTCGTTGGCCTTCTTGAACCAAGGTGTCTTTCCCCAGATGCCTTAAATTGGACATTTCTAAAGACTTATTTTAATTCAGACATTTTCTCGGCCTTAGAAATGTAAACTAGCAACTTATTAAATTCCCCTTGTTAAAAGCCATTCCATTTCTGGTATATTGCATTTCAGCAGCTAGCAAACTAGAACACCCAGTATTAAAAATTAGTCCAGTCAAACACCACGCTGAGCATTCTGCCTGGGATCACTTGTTTTCCTGACTCAACATCAAGTAAAAGATCTGTATTCTTGCTTAATTTTATCAATGAGAAAAATAAGGTACAGAGAAGTTGAGTAACTCACTCAAGATCCTACACCAGGGCAGTGCAACGGTGGCTCAGTGGCAGAATTCTTGCCTGCCATGCCAGAGACCCGGGTTCAATTTCCAGAGCCTGCCCATGCAAAAAAAAAAAAAACCAAAACCCTCCACCAAGCAGTTCAATGGCATTGCACCCCACAGTGGTGACCTGGCAGTTAGCTCTGGCAGCTGACTCCAGCATTCAGGCTGGATTCTAGAAATTTGCTGAGATGGCCGCACTCTCACTTAGGATGGTTCTTCCATATTCCTTTCTCCTAAGGGCAGGGAGTGAGCTACTGTGTCAAATCACATCCTGAAATGGTCTTCCATAGTCTCACCAATTCTTTTCTCTCTATTTCCTGACTCCTATTGGATTGGGGTGAGAATTAAGTGTTTTCTCCTTCCTGTCTCCTTCTTATCAATCTTGTCCCTTCCCAGAAATGAGTCTATTTTTTTCCCTCCTTCCCAGACTTTTCTTTAGTGTCCAGTCAGCCTGTATTTTCTCGGTCTTTTCCTACATCAATACAATGAAACATCAGCCTTCTCCTCAATGGAACCCTTCAGTAAATGAGTCTTGATGACCTGGCTTTTACAGAGGTGATGGGCCTGAGGTCCAGACTCAGAGCTCCATTGTGACGGATGTGATTGTGTTCCATCGAGCTGGTGCACAGTACACTTAATTGTAATGTACATTTTTACAAATGGTAATCCATCCATGGATAAATGGAGCCTCACTCTTTACCAGAACATGTAATTAATCCAATCACCCCATTTCCAATCTATGGGAGATGAATGGAAGGTTTACTTGTAGTTAAATCAAGTACTTTATTTATATAGCCATCTGTTCGAGTTCCAAAGAGTACTCTTGAAGCCTGTGCAACTTTGGCATTGCTGCTTGTTTCATTGAGTTCCAATTATTTGTTTTCAGAGTACCATAAAGAGAAGCCTAGGCTATAGGAGTTACAAATGAATGGTGAAATGTATTGTTGACTCCATTTTTGTTTTGTGGTCTATTTGTTTTGTTTTGGTTTGGTTTTTAGAGAGAAAGAAAATGGTGTTTAGGATTTTCAAGGGCACCCAAGAGAATTAGAGCAAAAGAGAATTTGAGAATAATCTGGGTGACTCTCTCATAGATGAGCCTGAAATTACACAGCATAGATGTACTGCCATTCATTCACCAAATCTGCCCTCTTCATCTTTAAACATGTTGGGGAGTTGAGGATCTGGAAGAACCCCCAACCAGAATTAGATCTCTTGGATTTCTGTTCCTGAGCTCTTTTCGGTTTACTTTGGTTTCTCAATTGTTCTCATTTTTTCCTTAATCCAAGAAGTGGAGTGCTGGTTTAGGGAGAACATACAACCAAAAAGCTGAGCGCCGACTTCTCTGAATATCTCTTTGCTACATTTTGCTTCTAGTTTACTTACTTTGAAGTTTAGAAGGGTGTTACTTTGGTGCTGTTCAGATTTAAAAAATCATTTTGAATCTCTCACTTCCAGATGATAATATCATAATGTGATTCTTATCACCCTACTCCCCAAAGGTGGCCTCTCTCCCTCCCTCCACTTCACAAACACACATACATACAAACACACATGCATGTGCAGGCACGCATTTACACACAGAGGCTTGTGTGTCAGTGTGAAAATAATCTCTTAACCAAATGGGTATTTTTCCCTACATGATTAATAAATTACCCAAGTTTTGTATTTCAACCATCCCCTAACCCATTCAGCTCTGGGGGGCTCTGTGGCCCCAGAATTGGTTTGGTTAATAGACCAGCAATTTTCTTGAATAGCTCCATGGAAAAGGTCAAAACATTTTTTTCCCTCTATTAACACTTCAAAAAACCCAATTAATTGACTTGAAGTGCCTCAAGGAGGAGAATTTTTGTCCCAATTATAACAAGCTGTGTTTTGAATAGAAATTTAAATACTCCCATCTACGGAAGCTTGAAGGTGAGGGAGTTCTCCCAGATCTGATGTTTCTTTTACTAAATTGAAAATACAGCCTAACCCAGATTGAACCACATGTCCAGCCCACAGCCTGGTGTTCCAGGGAGTAAACAGAGAGAGAGGAAAGAAGATAGAGGGGAGGGGAGGAGTGGTTAAGGGAGGGAAGGGAAAGGAAAAGGAGGAGACGGAGAAGGAGGGGAGCACAGGAGAGGGAAGAGGAAAGAGAGGGAGACAGAGTGAGAAAGAGAAGCCTACCATCTGTCCTCCAACTCTTCTACCACCAACTCCGCATATTATGCCCAGCTTAACTGTAAACCAATAACTGTGACATACGGATTTAAGACCCTTTGAACTGCATTTCCAGAAGAGAAGAGGAGGTGCCTCGCACATATTATTGTACATCTTTCTGTCGACAAGAGTGACCAGGCAACTCATCTGTGGCTTTATCTGCTTTTGTGCACCCAATAAATAGTATCCTACTTGAGACAACAAAAAGCGTTGATGAATCCCTGCATAATAAGGCCAGCTACTTGGGGGGCGGGAAGCCTAGCATTTAACATTTATTTTTTTCAATGGGGATTTTGCTTTCGCTTCTCATTTGTCTGTAGAAAAGCAGGAAAAAGGCACACCACACACATGCCACCCCCAATTCCTTTTATGCCGGGCTTTTGTATCTAGGGATTGGTTAGAGATAGAGTTGCGGGTTGATAATTGCAGCTTTTCTTGGGGTGGAGAGCAGGAGGCTGTTTGTTAACCCTATAAATGCCAGAGGACCGATGGTTAAAAGCCTAACCCATGGATCCTTGCTGATAATCTTAGAATGCTGCTAAAGGAGAGCCAGGACAATGAGGAGAACAGAAACCGTGGAACCATTCTGTTCCATCC
Organism: Myrmecophaga tridactyla; assembly: GCA_004026745.1. NCBI lineage: Eukaryota > Metazoa > Chordata > Mammalia > Pilosa > Myrmecophagidae > Myrmecophaga > Myrmecophaga tridactyla. The sequence continues at coordinate 132,097 of PVIY010001385.1, read as the reverse complement.
AGAATTTTAATTTTAATTTTCTAGAATCGCTCTTTTAATGTTCTAGATCATTCTGCACCTTCCATTCGGATTATTCCATTTCTATTGAGGTTAATTTAGTGGCAAAAGCACTTGCTTGAGGATCTGAGTTCAAGCGTCAACTTTGGCTATTAATTAACAGTGTCTATGTAAGAAAGTCACTTTACCTTTTGGGCCTCAGTTTTCAGGGTTCCTCAAACTTAGCCAACCATGTGAATTTAAAAATACAATTTTCAAGGCTCCTTTTCTGGGAAAAGCTGATTTGTGATTCTGGGGATGATAATTAAATATATTCAGCCAATCAGATGATTAGCAAAGTTTGGGAGATAATAAACTAATTAGATTGCTTTCAGTGCATAGCCTGTTAATCTGCAGCATGCACAAGGAGCTTCTTAGAAATGCAGAATCTCAGGCCACACTCAGACCTACCAAATCAGAGTTTGCACTTTGAGAAGGTCCCCAAGTGATTCACAGGACATGGAATTTAGAGGGCCAGAATTTAGAGGGTCTCTTCCAACTTAATAACATAGTGAGTCTGAGGTTTCCTTCCATTTTCCAGTGCTATTTCCAGTTCTTTTCCCTGTTTTCCTTTCCCTGACATGCTGAGGACAGATTCCTGCACATTATGTACAGTAGACACCCTGTTCAATAGATTTCCAATAATCTCTGCAAGGGATTTCATATGTTGAGGCGTAACAGAACTTAGAGGGTTAAAAGCAAAACACATTACCATAGGACAGCTGCCAAGGCATCTTATTCTGAAATCTGATAAATGAAAAATGGGCAGGGTATCAAATTTAATCACATTTGTATTCAGATGTTGTTGAGAGCAGACACTGATTTATGAACTAGCAACAGACACCAGATTTCCTGCCTATGCTATATACATATGAATGGATGGACGGATGGATAGATAAACAGACAGTGAAATTATGTTGCAAATTACATGGCAGCAGACCTGTTTATAACCCAGATCTCATCAAACTGATATTAAAAAAATACTATGGATATAATTTTTTTCCAGACAGCGACTTGTTGGTTTACTCCCATCCTGAAGGCAAGGCTTCTTTCAAAGGATTCTCTTGCTTATAATTTGTGCAGTGTTAGAAATGATCCTGCTTTGCTTTATAGTTTTACAGTATTTATTTATAGAGAGTATTTTTTTACGGGTGGGAAGGCATAGAAGGGTGCACAAACAATGTTGAACTCTGTTGCACACACTTCCTAGCTCCCACACCTCCATTAAAACACAAACAAACATGGTAAGGGGCTGCCGCATACACCTGAAACTTCAGGTTAAAGCTAAGTCTCTCAGATGAATTGTGAGGAGCTGGGTGGACGTAGGAGCACACGCAACATGGAAGAAAATAAGCAGTTTTTTTTTATCACTTCTTGGCCTTTTTGGCTAAGATCAAGTGTAGTGTCTGTTCTTATCAGTTTACTGTCTGATACGTCCTCTATCTGAGGACAATATATTAAATGGATTTTTGAGCAGGGAGATGGAATAGGAGCTTGCTCCGTCCACTCCACGCATCGACTTGGTATTGCAATACTTCCAGGAAGGGTGCACCCCTCCCTCAATTGCAATGTGAACTGGCAGACTTGACTTCTTTTTGCTCTCCAGGCTTGCTCCTTTCCTTTACCCCAGTGGGATGTCCAGAGCTCCCTTCGTGTCTTTCCCCCTGAGCTGCTTGTGCTGTCCTTTCTCCTTCATCTCCTTTTTTCTTTTCTTGCTGTCACGTCCTTTATTCGTGGGGATTGCCAATCCAGGTTTTGCGCAAGTAGTGAATGCTAGGTAGTAAGTCCTGTGTGAGCACTTCACTTGTGCTGCACGCAGGCCCTTTGTTCGCTACCTTCTCCAATCTGCGAGAGACCTTCTCCTTCTCGCTATCAACTGCGTCAGCTGCACCTGGCTCACTCTCTCTGTTCTATCCTACGTCTTATAAAAAAATTTTAAAAATTAAATTAAAAAAAAAGCAATTTTACTCACATTAAGTCAAAGTAGAAAAATCTGGATTCAACATATTTTAGATACTTAAGTTTTTGAAAATAAATCACTCCAGGTGATAAAGCTCTTATTTCTAAGACAGGTAATTGCTTAGTATTACTAAAGGTATCTAGCCATCCTTCAACGTATGCTCTCTTTATTGAATTCTCTGTCTACGCCATTTCCCTGCTGTCAGGAGTTACAGAAACAGATGAACTACATTTGCCATCCTAAAATCAAACAAGTGAAGAAACAAACAAGCAAACAAAACTCAGGATAAATGGAACAAATCAGACAAATACAGACAATTTCAATACAATTAAGAGGAATAATTGAGTTTACCCAGGGAGCTAGAGTGGCCCAGAAAGGTGCGCCTAAACCAGATTGGCTATGTATCACCAAAGGATTCCTGGAAGAGGTGACATTGGATGGAATCCTAAAGTATGTGCTATTTCCTACTTAAATCTTTTTTTAAATACAGGAAGGAAGGTATTTCTGGTGGAGAAATAGGGAGAGAGTAAGTATTTCCAGTGGAGGAAGCCATGGAGATTTGAAGAAGCAGGGCAATCAGAGAATAGTAAGCAATTGTGGTATGACTGAAATGAAAGCTGCCAGTGCTCTGGAATGCTCTGGAATGTTGGAAGAAAAGAGTGCAAAGATTGGCAGAGCACCCATCAATGCAATGTGGCTTTGAAATGATCAGGTTCACTCTTTGGGGAAAAAAATCACAACAGTAGCCACCTGAAAAAAATGGACTGAGATTGTGGTAATGAAAGAATGGGAACCAATAAAGAGCCTACATCAGCAAGGGCCCCACCTAGTACAGAGGATTTAGAGAAGGCCCCAGCATTGAGAGATTTGAGCTCTAGGTGCTAAAAGATATCATGATCAAATGGAAGTGGCAGATAAGGAAAAGATGAGTTTTTAAAAGGTTCCTGCCTTGGAATTTTAGGTAGGTGACAGCGCCATTTATTGAGAGAGGACGTTCAGAAGGAGGAGTTCGCTTTGTTTTTATTTTGAAATGTTATTGATGGAAGTGGGTAGAAAAATGGGATACTACTGATGGGTGGTGGTGGTGGTGGTGGAGTGTAGACATTATTTTAATTTAAACTTTTTCTTCCATGGAAAGCTTTCCTTAACAATCTGAGCTGAAAAATAACCTCTTTCTGAACTTCTTATGGGAAACAGACCATATATTATCCATGGAGAATCCATTATTACTATAACTTTTTCATTCTGTTCTTACATGTTGCTTTATCTTCTTAATTAAATTATCTCCTCAATGTCTTATTCTTGCTGGATCATCCACAGAGCCTGAAGTGTTGTGTTGCATATAGAAAGTATTGGTTGATGTTTCTTAATTGATTTGTTGGATTTTTTTCCCTCACTGAACTCATACCCAAGAAACAGCCAGACCTAGAGTGAGGAAGCCAACTGGCAAACACCACTCGAGAGAATGCTTCTTGGCTCTCACATTTTGAAGGTCTGCTTAAAATAGCTAACATTTATTGAACGTTTTATTATGTGCCAGGCATTGTGCTAAGCCCATGATATATGTTATCTCATGTAATCTTCAAAACAATCTTGTGACATTAATGTTGTAAATGCCCTCATTTTAAAACTGAGGCGAATCAGGCTCAGATTAACTTTTTTCTTTTTTTGTTGTTTAGAAGAATGGGTTGTAGAGCTAAGATTAAAACCCAGACCTCCCATCTACTGGACTTCCATGCACATGAAATCTATCAGATAAAGACTACACAACTTGATTCCCTTCACCATCCCCTTCTCAACCATTGTAAATTTATATACTAAGACTGGAAAGTCAAGAGATAGACTCATAGACAAGATTAGAGGCCAGATCTTGTGACACCGCACTTCCCACATCTTTTGATCCACTTTTTCTTCTGGGCACTGTAGGTAATATAAAGAGATCAGGGTCTACTATTTGTCTCTAGAAGGCTTAGACACTAGTTCGAGAGGCATGATCATAGAATCTATGAATGATAAAATTTCTAAGATCCAAGAGGGATTTTTGCACTGAGCAAGAGTGGGGAAGGTTGGGAGGATTGGGCTGGATAAACTTTTCAGCACTAAGTGCCCCTGATTCTTTCTAGGGATCTGTTCTGCTGCTAAAAAGTCTAACCATGGAATTCTGGCTCCTTATGTTAATTAGCAGTTTTACATTGAAATAGCTCTGCCTTCCATGAGCCCACCCCCTAAGGTACTTGTTATCTGGAAAAATTTTCTGCCATTTCAACTGAATTTCAATTGGATCTAGGGCTTTCAGCATTAGGGCCAGTACTATATACTTATTTGTAAAGAGAAAGCAAGAATATAATAACATGAAGTTAGCTATTTTGGGTTACAAGAAGTTCCCTCTTCCTGTTTAGAGAGAATGAGTTCAGAATTAGATGATAGGGTCCCACCATATCTTATCAAAATTTAAGTTGTAGTGTGAGCAACAATTCAAGACAGTTTTCAGTATCTTACATTTCTCAAAACATGCCAAAACTTAAGTTTGCCAAAAGACTCTTCTAATAACAATGGACAGTTGATAAAAATTTTATTGGTGGGTGAAAAGTCAACCTTGAGCCAAGCAAGAGTGAAGAGTCATGTTTGCAATTCCTGGGACTAACTAAAATTGCAAAGGTCATGTTAAAAGCAATGTCTTGAGATAGATGGCTTACATGGTTGACAGGATTTGTTTGTTCTCCGGACATGACAAATATGGAGAATGCAAGAGGTATTCAGTTGTTAGTTGAGTGATATGCATAATATGAAGATCGCTGTGTCCTCCCTTATGATGTTTATAAAACAGGATTTCTCATCTTCCACATGGAGACACCTTCGTGTCAAGTCATGGTTTTCTAAATCCAGCTTCTTTATCCGCTTCTCTACTTTGGTGAGCATTCACATCTGTCTATAGCATGACTTCCAGTTACAACCATACCAGCTCTGAAGATTTCCTAAAACATGCTCCCACTATTATTCTTGGATTTGGATAAGACACATCTTCTGAAACATTGGCAAAAGTGCCTATCTTTTTACAATTGGGGCAGGGAGAGAGTTGTTAGTGGATATAGTATTTCATCGCAAACCAATGGCTCTGCAAACTGCATGCTAAATCCAAAATTGAAGTAAGAATGTGTCTGACTTAGTGCAAAATTCTATACATAATTATTTTATTATTATTTTACTATGCTCCTCAATATCATCCAAACATCCCGAGGAAGTCTGAAGTCTTCCATTGATTGATAGTGCATGGTAGAATATGGAAAGCAGGTGGTGACTCTTACTCACACATCCTTTTACACATATTCAAACACAAAGCTTGACCAAGGCACACCCAGGGAGGACCACTCCATTTCTCACAGTACATAGGTACGCCTTTAATACAGGTCTTCTTGTAGACATGCACCAAGCTTTATTCGTCTCTGACTTTTTAGCATCTGGCCTTGTACCATCACATAAGTGGCTCAGTAAGTGATGGTTAAATGAAGAGAAAAAGATTAAGCGAACATTAATGGAAAAACCTTAGCCAGACTACAGATTCTAAGGTCTCTATTCCAGATTGCTCATACCTCCAGTATGAGCAATCCATACTGAGGTCTGTGTGTTTTCTTGAATATAAAAATCACAATGTACTTTCCCTCTCTGTGACCATGTTCAAAGGCTCATTTATAATGAACACACCAAGCCCTTGACAAAGTAAGCCAAATGTCATCTTTCCCTTTTGAACAATAACAAGTCATTATTTCCACTGGAAGAAAGCACAGTTGAGCCCTAAAAACAAAACCACTGAGATCAGTTAAGTGGTTCAGTTCATGAAAATGTTGTTTCTCATCACTAATAATATATGCTCAACCATCTCCACCATCTTTACCATGGTCTCAAGAATACTACCCAATTCTGAATTAGAAGGATTATAATGAAAGTTACTGTGAAATATCTGGAGTGGTACGTGTGAAAAATGAAACACTTTATATATCAACAGACCTTCTCCAGGGAGCTTGTCCATGTTCTCATTCATCTATGAAGGGGCAACTGTGCTTTGTTCATTTCAGCATTCCTAATGGCATGCTCAATATCAAGACCTCATCAGGTGCCTAATGGATGTTTTCTGAATATTGAATGAAGGAGTGCTGAGAGCATTAATGCATGAATCTCAAAACTGATATAAAACCATTTATCAAATGAAAGTCATAGGTCACTCGAATTATAATCTCTGGTCACTAGCTACAATGCACACTTACCTTTGCAGTCTTTATTATTCCTGCCTGTAGGGTGGGAGGCTTTCATTAGATGGGATTTAAGCTCTTGCAAGCTCTGTTCATATGCTGTGAATCTGTACATACTGGCATATGATAGATTTCTGACTCTTGTGGGCAATACGCTGAGTAGAGCTATTACTAGATAAAATTTTATAACCTGGAGAAATTTGATGGCAATAATTTCTGAGTACTACTCTGTATTTTGTAAAGGAAGGTGGAAATAAAACTTAATTACAAATCCAGCTTGAAAAAGCTTATAAAATTCTTTGAAATGTTTTGAGGTGCACAAAAAGTATATGTAGGAATTCTAAGGAAGCTGAAAATTCAGTTTTTAATATGATTTTTATTAAGGAAAAAAGAGATTATTTTTTTCTCAGTTTGAACTTATACTAGGGACAACATAGGCCCAAATAACATTTTGAAGAGTAAGAGACCCCCAGGTTGGAGGATCTTTGAACATAACTCAATCTTTTTTGTGGTCATGAATCTTTCTGATTAATAAATCTATCAACCCCTCTTTGCGTATTCATAGACATTTTTACATGGGGTATTAGGATATTCATAGGCCTCTTGATGCTTTCTTCTTAGAGAATTAGTCATATTTAGTGGAAGAAGCTGTAACTTGAGGTTCGGGATTTTGCTTTGAGCTGTGCCACAGGTTGCCTGTTTGACCATGGACTAATACTTTTTCTGGGCTTCAGTTTTGTTTTTTTTCATTTATAAAACAAAGTAATTGTTTTCTTCTTCTAAATCTTTCCATTTTTCTATTATTTAAACTGAACATTCTGTGATTGAAGAATTTGCCTATAGGTAAATCAAACAGGAATATAGCAAAAGAGCATCATGTACCTCTGTACCATGCTTACCTGGAATTACTCTGAGTTTCAACAAATTACACCGCAGTTTTATTATGGCTCAGTAATATGAGAAAAATATGAGCTAGTAAGATTTTAATAAAGTTATTATGAAGATATGAAGATTTGGCTCATTTGAAAAGTAGAGACATGCCGGTAGGAATTGGAATGACGCATAATAGAAAATGACATGCTTAACTGGATATGTTTCTAAGAACTAGATATAAATTTTGCATCTTCTTAGAAGATAGGAAAAGTGTGTAATCTGTGAAATTCAGGGTGTGGATGAGAAGGATCATTTGTTTTATGTTTCTTATGTGCATTGGTTATGTTGGAGTGCAGCTAAAAATAAAAGTCCTTGGTACATATCATGGTCCTATATTTGCAAGTTTTGAAATTCAGATTGAAGTGGTTTATTTTGAAAAGGCTTTTCATGAGCCAAATATATAAAGTTGCAAAATGTATTCAACTGAAAACTGAAGACCCTCTGAGATGAAGCCAATTTATTCCTTCCATGTGGACTTGACTTGCTTAGAATGACTCCATGTGATCCATAGCACTTCCTCAGGAAAATGAGCTGCTGGAGAAGAGAAGGAAGACATATTCCTATAAACAATGAACATTTCAATTGCTCAGCTTTCTAGAAAAGCATGGAAGGATTAGGATAGAATTGCACTGGGTTTTTTTAAAGACCTTTTGTTGTTGCTGGCTTTAAGCAATCATCTCTTCTCTTCCTCAAATAAAACAAAACAAGGGAGAGGAGATGACAGGAAGGTCATTCACTGTTTAACCATTTACCTTCTACCAACTATTTTCTGGTTGCTTACCATATGCTGGGCAGTATGTGAAATTTTGGTGATATAAAATCATATAGATAGGGCGGGTCATGGTGGCTCAGCAGGTAGAGTTCTCGCCTGCCATGCTGAAGACCTGGGGTTCGATTCCCAGTACCTGCCCATGCAAAAAAGAAAAAGAAAAAACAATCATACAGATAGAGGTTTTCCTTCAAACTATCTAATGGGAAGCCAGACAAATAAATTAGTGAATACAAAGCAGGGTCAGAGATTTATAATTATTGCATCCACTTAGGCAAGCTCATGTAAGCTCATAATCATTTAAATCAGTCAATGGGTGAAGAAAAATTTTCTGAAAGAAGTGACACAAGCATAGATTTGAAATAGAAGTAGGCATTAGGTACTAGATGAAGGAGAAATATGCTAATTCTGGTTATGGAAATAGCCTGCATAGAGGCAGAGAAGTAAGAAACAACAAATATTTTAAGCAAAACTGGAATGAATGATGCTTGGAGGGCATGAGGCCAGAATAGGATCTGTTCCCAAACCTAAGTGCTAAGCTAAAATATTTGACTAATATTATACTGAAAGCTAGGGTGAATGGGAAGGTAGAAAAGAGGCCAATGGTAGATTTAAAGCAGGGATGTGTTTTGAGGATGGAGAATCCAGATAAAAGGCTGTTGCTAATGATCTGTCAGCAATGTGAAGAGGGTCCAAACTAAGGCAGTGTCAGTGACATTGGATCCAATAGATTGCAAAGAAACTTAAGGAGGTGTGATGGATAGATCCTGGTGCCTGTGTGAGTGTGGGTCACAATGCTGAAAGAAGAGTAGGCAATGATAGGTAATGCTCAGAAGTGCTTATGGATATATAGGATGCTCAGGGTTCAAGGGAAATTCAATCTACTCTGACAATTATAGAAATCTAACAAGATGATGTGTAAATCAGGGAGCAGAGGAGCTTTAATCTTCATCCATCACCACTTTAGGCTTGATCAGGGTCCTTTGTTTATGACCTTCGCTCATTGTGGGAAAGCAAACACAGCTGCCTGCCTTGATGGGCCTCTGTTCCAGGCACCACACCTTGGCTTAGACTGTTTTGGTCCCTAGACTGTTGGCTGGGCCACCAGACATTAAGTCCCCTGAGCACAATAATTATGTGTTACTCATACTCTTACACCAGTTCCTAGACTAGTGCTTCATGCATAAGATCTATTCAATAAATATTTGCTTAATGAATAAATTAAACATTTTTCAGGCCTGCTATTCTAAGCCAGGGAGCTATCGACCCCACTTTGGCACTAGAATATTGTTCTCTCCATAGAACTGGAGAGGTTTATCCAGTTATATTTGAAAACTTGGAGATTTGTACCTTACTTTCATGACTCATCTGTACAGCCCGTGTCAGACTTTCACAAAAATTAGAATCAATAAAACTTGCTTTGTACGCCAGCCCTTTCTTTTTCTGTGCTCATTTTATTTTTTTTCCCAATATACCAAGCTTTGTTTTCCACTTGGACTCTCTATCATAATTGTTTCTTTTGCCTAACTTCACCCTGAATCTTTGTCCCTCATCCATACCTAGATATGAATGACTGACATCATTTAAAAATGCTACATGTTCCTGGCAAAATTTGGACTCCCACAAAGATCAATGCCTGAAATAGAAAATAGAAAACCTTTTCCCAGGTTCCATAACACTTGGGATAAATCTCTTACAGCATTTGCTCATCATATGCAATTTAATTACCTTTTTGTAAGACTCTCTTCTTTCTAAACTTTAAATTTCTCAGATATGGGATGATTCATGCTTATTTATTTAATCCCAAGCATTTGACACATAAACATTTATTGAAAGAATAATTGCAGCCTTATGTGAGTAGTTAGGGAGTCATGTTTAAAGAAGTAGAATGTTCTCTGGTCTCTTGGAATCACACTACCTCTTCTCTGACCCTGTCCCTATCCTTATCCCTGTCCTAGTTCTATCTCTCTTATCTGAAGCTCTATTTTATATGCTTATTATATGTATATATTTTATATTCAGATCTATATAATTTGTACAAGTACACATTTTCTGAATTCTCTAGCTATCCATCAGTCCCTGAATCATCTAAAAAGGATAGGAACCCCTTTACCTTAGGATGCAAAGAGAAAGGAGCACTGGGCTGGGAGTCAGGAGGCCTGCCCTATATTCCTAGATAAGTCATTGGAGTGATAGACAAATCACTGACTTGTCATTTTGCCTGGACAAGTCATGTGAGTGATGGAGTGGTGGTGGCGGAGCTGGTGGGGACTGTATAATGAAGGTGAAAGTTAGAATTTTGTTTGATCCCAAGAGGAAGTCACACTGGAAGAATTCCGGAGAAGAAAATCTACATTTCTTGAATATTTCTCTGTTTTCTCAGTCACCACTGCCCCCTCCCTGCAGTTTATTTGTTCTGTAACATAGAGCAAAACCCAGATGTGGAATGCAAACAAGTCTGGCACTGGGACATATCCAGATACTCTGGTATCTGGTAGCAGTAGAGTGTGTTCCCTCACTGTGCAGGCGAGATTGAGAAAGGACGTAGAATTTCTTTTTAGTCCTGGGTCGTCTAAGTCCTGCCATCCTGTGCAGGTCCAAATTCCTCAGAACAATGAACCCATTCTCTATATAGGAGCAATTCTATATGCATGACCTTCATTTCATAGGCGCATGACTGGTGGGAATGAGCAGAATCAGAATGTGTTGGACGAAAGGAGATGGCGACCTCCCAAACCTTTGGTAAATGGGAGAGCAACAGCTTTCTTGGAAGTTAGAACAATCAACTTTAAAATATCCAACATAAATTCCCAAACTCACGTATGTGAGAATAAACAGCTCCGATAAGGAGGTCGCTGACCTTAGCAGTCACAGAGGTAAGAGCAGATTGCAGGCGACAGGAGAATCCCATGGTGAGCAAATATTGTGCCACTTTAATAAGGGCCATACAACATCCTCAGCTGTGTAGGTAGAAGTGACAAAGGAATAGGCATTTGTCTATCAACCACAAGTCTTCCCAACTCCAGACCTCTAATCTCAACCACAGAATTTCTTAGGAGAAAACTTCACATTGATGAGAGAGAATTAGAACAAAGTGGTAAATGGCATAGGCATGTGTTTGAGGATTCAAAAACAAACCCACTATCAATTTATTCAGCATACAAGAGTGAATTAGTTCTGTCAAAGGACCATCCTCCAATTATAGACATTTTGTGGATAAAAGGATCTAAGAAATGAAAGTTTCTAGAGACCTGAATTTCCACTCAAGAACACAATTGGTCCTCCTTCCTGTAAGATGTTTCCCATATTGTAGATATGCATCAACCTAATTTATTTAGTACTGTGATGAACCATGATCAATGAATACTGGCTGAAAATGTACAAAGCCCATAATATGTTATTTCCAAAGGAAACACCGTTATCTTCTCTTGTTTGACAGCTGAACAGATATTTTAATTGAGGTCACCCACAGTATATAAAGATCTAATGGCTTTCCAGGATGTCACCAAGTCTTTCTTAGATCAGTACCAGAACCACAAGCTCAGTAGGGAGCAGTCCAAGTTTCATGGTCAGAACCCCAGCCTTCCAGTTGCATTTCTATTTTAATTGGTGATGTGACCTTGGGAACTGGGTATTGGATGTAGAAAAGGAAGATAAGGTTTTCTCCTGGGAACTTCAGTCTGGGAATGGGTATTGGCTAAGTGACTTTGGAAGAAGAAAAAAAAAAAGCTACAAATCAAAACTGAGCCTTAGAACTACTCCTTGTTTCTGAGACATGTTCCCATAGAGAAGCATGGTCTGGCATGAAGTTATCGTAGGCTAAATTAAGCCATAGAGTTCTATTAATGGGGAGGAGGATATTTCATGCTATGCAGATTGATGCAAAGAAACCTTTCCTATCTGCCAAGTTACTCTGTGTCTCTGAGATTATTCTGATAATCCGAATGTGTATTGTGTAATAAAATAATTTTAGAAATATCACTTTAAAAATTTAATCTGGAAAAATATTCAGGTAACTCTATCAATTAGTATTGGTTTGCCTCAATGCAGAACGAATTTAGAGAGTAAAATAGAATTTTGGAGAAAACTATCCTGAACAATTTTTAATGAGCAAGTAATCATAGGTGAAATTTAATAGTGTAATCTTCGTTATTATTTTTAAAAGAATACAACTCGATTGTGACTGTCTTTTGCTATTATATCTTTGATGTTTCTGTAAACATAATAAAAATACATGAACTTATATAGGGTTACTCCTGACATTTCCCAGTGGTTTTCTTAATAAGGTCTACTAATTCTTTTTCTATGGGAATTTGGGCCAATCAAAGTTTCTGGAGTAAAGAGGGACTAATTTTATTCTGCAGTCCTATAGGGGAATGATCACTCACTGTGAGACCAGCAAATATGCCACCTGACTGATAGTGTCAAGCATTGTAATAATTTTACTTGTGTGTTTGCTTGTTTGCTTGATTTGATTTGATTTCATTTTTATCACTGTCTTAAATGAGATTAAAATTAAAGGTAAACTTCCTCCAAATATTTTATTCATAAGGACTTCGTATCCATGTTCCATTGAATTATCCCTGTTGCTGAAACATGACTTAGTCTATGATGAATGATTATTTCTGGAGAGGTGAAGAGGACTAAAGAATTTAGCATATATCTTAATGCAGATTAGAAAGGAAATGTAGGGGAACATTCTTATGCATAGCCTTTGTAAAGAAAAGCAACAGTAGGTCTTGTAAATGTCTGAAAGAGAAATCCCAGTTCAAATTGAAAAAAAAGCAAAAATATAGACTTACTGAATAATTTTCCCCAAGTCCCAAAATGACTTGGAACCTGGCCTACTAGACTCTGTACTTTAGGAACAGCTACCCTGGTGCTAAAACATATACTGTAGAAAAATAGTATCATAGATTTATATTCAGTACTATCAAAGCTGATGTCTTGTTAAATGCTCCAAGCAGAAAGTGATAACATTCCTTTAAACTCTATGCATTGCATGCTGAGATTATACCACTGAACTTCACTCAGGGATTGAGGCATCTTGTTTCCTTAGATTGCAAATGTGTGATTTGTTAAATTTTTTGATAAATCACCAATGTCTCACTGATGCATGTTAAAATTGAGGAGTATCAATTTTTGATCGATGAAAAAATAAAGAATTGTCATGTGCTTTCCTTTTAGTTGTCATTTTGAGTTGATCTATTCACTCTTTCTACTAGTTTTTTTCACTGGTTGGTTTTGTGTCCACATTGTTTCTCAAGTAAAACTCAATATCTAATATATACTATCTGCAAGAGATATATTTAGATTCATAGTTACAAATAGATTGAATGCTAAAAGATGGCTAAATATTTACAAAGATTAAGCAAAAGAGAGTTGTGGATTCAATAATAGAAGAAAAAATATACTCTAGTGCAAGAGATATTCAGAGACAAAATGGTTACTTCATAATGATAAAGGGTCAGTACGTCAAGAATATAAATACATCATAAGAATTTACTGAACTAATTACAAAGATCACGATACAAGAAATAATTAGAAAGAAATGAGCAATTATAGTTGGAGATTTCTACACTATTAATAACTGATAGAGAAATTAACAAAAATTCAGTCAGACTCTAGAAGACTTAAAAACAGCGTCAATCAATTTGATCTGATCAGCATTTATAGAGAATTCCACTCCAAAACAGAATAGACATTTTCAAGAGCATATTGAATATTCCTAGAGTACACATTTTCAAGAGCATAGACTATCTGATATTCCATAAAAGGAATAAATAAATTAAAAGGGTTGAAATCACTCAAAGTATAATTTCTAACATCAATGAAATAAAATAGAAATCAATAATAAAAAAATTTGGTAAATTTCAAACATTTGCAGATTAAACAATCCATTTCTAAATAAGAAAAATATACATGAAAAGGAAAATTTTAAAAAGTACTTTACCTGAATGAAAAAGAAAACACAACATAAAATGTATAGTTTACAGCTAAGCAGCACTCATACAGAAATGTGTAGTTTCAAACTCCTGTATTAGAAATGAAAAAAGTTCTCAAATCAACAATCTAACCTCCCCCATTAAGAAAATGGAAAAGAAATAGCAAGTTATATCCAGAGAACAGAAGGAATAGTAAATATCAAAAACGAAATTAAACAGAGCACAGAAAGACGATTGAGAAAATTAGTAAAACCAAAAAAATTTTCTTGAAATGATAAAAATAAGTTGATAAACCTTTAGCTAGACTGATCAAGAAAGAAAAAGAATCAGGGAGGAGACATAGATCATCATCTTATATGAATAAGAGAATATTGAAATATCTTTTTGCAAAAAGTTGGATAGCTTACATGAAATGGACAAATTCTTAGAAAGATACAAATTACTGGAACTGACTCAAGATGAAACAGAAAATCTGAATAGAGCTGTAATAAGCAAAGACCTTAAATCTGTAATTTCCAGGAAGGAAAACCCGAGCCTAGATTGTTTCACTGGTGAATTCTAAAAAAATAATATCTAAAGAGGAAATAGTATGTCATACTTAAAACCCTTCAGAATATAGAGGGAAAGGGAACACTTACAATTCATTGTATGGGGCCAGTATTACCTACCTACAAAAGCTAGAGAAAGACATCACAAGATAAGAAAAATGCAGATCAATAGCCCTCATCAACAAAATATAAAGATCCCCAGAAAAAAATTAGCAAATAAAATGCAGCAACATATAAAAATTATTATATGCAAAAATCAAGTGAGATTTATCCCAGAAATGAAAAAAAATCCAAAAAGCACTTGTGATTAAAACAAAAAACAGCAACAAAAACTGTAAACAGAGAATTGACGTGAATGTCCTCTGAGCCAAAAAGTGCATCTACAAAAAAATCCACAGCTAATATCCTTAATGGTGAAAGATTAAGCGTTTTCTTTAATATCAAGATCAAGGCAAGGACTTACAGTCTCACCACTCTTATTAACATTGGCTGAAGACTCTAACCAGTTTAATAAGGCCCTATATATATACATGTATACATAAATACAGGTGTCCAATTTGGAAAGAAAGTAAAACCATCTTTATTTGCAGACCACATGATACTGTATGTAGAAAACCCTGAATCACCTACAATAAAAAGCTGCTTTTACAAACAATAAATGAATTTACCATTACATAAGATACAAAATCAATATACAAAAATAAATTCTATTTCTATATAATGCCAATCAAAATTAAGAAAAGCAGTTCTATTCACAAGATTAGCACAAGAAATAAAATGCTTAGAATAATTTTTTTAAAAGAAGTGGAAAACTTGTACACTGAAAAATAAAAATATTTCTGATACAAGTTAATAAATAATAAGTAAATATTCCATATTCGTGGATTGAAAACTCAATATTTTTAAAAAAGAAATTTGTTCAAATTCACCTGCATAGAGTCAGTGCAATCCTTCCCAAAATTCCAATAGACATTTTATGTAGAAATTGTTAAGCTAATCCTAAAATTTATAGGGAAATGAAAGTTACCTTGAATGACCAATACATTTTTGAAAAAGAATAAAATTGGAAGACTTAACTACCCAATTTCAAAACTTAATATAAAGCTACAGAAAACAAAACACCATGTTATTGGTTTATGAATAGACACATCAAAGAACACAGTAGAAAATACAGAAATAAAAGGACCATGCAATGTAATGTGGAAGGAATAGTCTATTTAACAAATGGTGATTGGCAGTTGACTATCTAAATACACACAAAAAACATGAGTATAATTAATTTACACAAATAAGTAAAAATACGTCACAGATCTATATGTAAGAGCTAAAAATATAAAACTTCTAGATGAAAACAAAGGAAAAAATGCATGAAATTTGGGTAAGGCAATCATTTCTTAGATAAGACAAAACCGAATCTGTAAAACAAACAATTAATTCATGGAATTGTTAAATTTAAAAAAACTTTTAACCTTCAAAAGAGACCATTAGGAAAATGGAATGCCACGCCACAGATTGGGAGAAAATATTTCTAAATCATATATCTGATAAAGAACTCATATCCATTAAAAAACCCTCAATAGTAAGAAGATAAGCAACCCAATTAAAACCTGGGCAAAATATTTGAGTAGTAAGTTCATCAAAAAGATACAAAATGGCTAATAAGCACGCGAAAATGTATTTAACTCCATTATTTGTTAGGGAAATGCAAATTAAAACCACAATGAAATTCCACTACAAACACACTAGAATAGCTATAATCCAAAAGACTGACAATAACAGCTGTTGGAGCAGGCATACAGAAATGTAATCATCAAAATTTACTGGTGGGAATGTAAAAGGATATAAGCACTTTGCAAAATAGTTGGCAGTTTCTTAAAAAGTTAAACATTAACTTTCCATACAACCCAGCAATTATGCTCCTAGGTATCTACCCAAGAGAAAAGAAAACAGATGTCCACACAAAGACATATGTGAATGTTCAGAGCAGCATTATTCACAGTAGCCAAAAATTGGAAACAATCCAAATGTCCATCAAGATGAATAGATAAACAAAACATGGTATATCCATACAATGGCATATGTAGTACTATTCAGGAACAGAAAGAAATAAACCCTTGATACATGCTACAAATGGGTGAATCTCAAAAATATTATACTAAAGGAAAGAAGTCAGACAGCAGAGATGACCTATATCTAACTTCATTTTATGAGATTTCTGATCTCACCTCAGCACTCTGGATGCTTCAGTTTGGGAAAGATGCAAAGAGGAAATATATGGTGAAAATAGATGAGTGGTTTGGGCTGGAGGTGGGAACTTTGGGAATATTGGAAATGTTCTAAAACTGCATTGTGGTAATAGCTGCAGAATTCTATAAATTTACTAAAAATTATGAACTTATAAAAATTATATAGTTTTACAGCTCCATGCTTTGACACATGGCATGTTGGAAGATCCTTCCACTCACCCATGCCCCCTTATAAAATTCTCCTTATCCTTCAAAACTCAACTCCATAGGTGGGTGATATGTGGAGCATTCTCCGCACATCCCCAAAGGGCTTAATAATTTCTGTTTTGCTGTAGCATGTTCATACCTTGTTCATACACCTTTGACCCACTTATCAAATCATGAGCCATTGAGGAAGGATTCTTAAAAGCCTTACTGATCATTTAATTCTCCTCAGGGGCTGACAAAAGGTTGATATTTAAGGATGTGCTGAAGGAATCACGCCATGATAGCTGTCAAAATTCAAATCAAATTAAGAAGAGGATTGAACAGTCATGGGTCATATTTTAAAATAGGAACTTGTGCAGATGTTTCCTTATGTTATTCTCACCTAACTCTTTGTCATAGGGATTTCTATCCCTGTTTTACACATGGGAAAACTGAGGTTTAGCAAGGTAAGTGGTATACCTGTTGACAAGCTAGTCTTATATGGCTTTAAAGAGCACCATTTAATCTCTGGAAGCAATAGAGCTGGGTCTGCAATCAACGTCACCTTATATTAGCTATTTGATTAGGCTAGGTATTTAATCTCTCTAAGACACAGTTTCTTAACTGTAAAATAAGTCTATCCTGATGCCTCAGAGGGTTATTATGACAGCAATATATTTAGCCTATTTAGTTCAGTGCTTAAAAAGGGTGTTTGATAATAGTTAGCTCCTATCATTAGCACTATAGTTACTGTTTTCAGGGCACACTCACCCCAGCAGCTCTGGACTCTTCAGTTTGGGGGAAGGATGCAAAGAGGAAAGGAAAAGTGAGGCAGCCTTTTCCCTTTACCCTCTAATGTCCTCTTTGTATCCTGCTTTTCTCTTCCCTGGAGGTGAGGAAGGGAAACACCCTGCCTCAGACCATCACCTTATTTACTGAGATGCCAGAAGCTGGAGCCAGAATGATACGAAAGCAACAAAGAGCACACAGTCCTCAAGGGCTTCCCAGCCCACCGCATAGACAATATAAAAAATCATTTTATGCAACACTTCAGAGAGAAGGTGCCTCAAACAATCAGTAGAAAGGAAATGAAGCAGAAAATGCTGAGTTGGGAACAAAACATGTCTTTTCTGAGGCTCTGTTTTGATGATATATTGTATGTCCTGACTTATGACAAATAGAAATATTTGGTGCTAGTGTTGAGCTAGGGATATGATAGATATCTTTAATTATAGGATAATCAGAGATGAACTAATTAGATACCACTTGATAACTAATCAGTTGAATCATTCATGCAACTGTTTCTCATTTCCTTTTTACATCAATTTAGCAAATGGTGCCTGGAGTTCTAAGGACAGAGCTTGTAGGCATGAGCAGGAAGTGTGATTATGGTTGAAGGATCAAATATTTGGTGCAGCTATTAAGGAGCCAATAAGACTATGATGCTGAGAAACACAAGTAATTTACTACTGGATTTAATCTACTTGAAAAAATCTAGAAGCTACTTCAAGTAAACCAAAATGCCATCAGCTAACACCTAAAATTCCTCAATGCCATCTGTCTGTAACGTTAAACAAGACCCAAGAGACTCGGGAAAAAGTAGATGGAAAATTTAACGAGGAACTTAGTCTGGGAAACTTGATAAATGTGACCACTGTGGCTGGTCATTAGGCTGCAAGTCCCTAAAACTGCTGAGAAGTCTGTGAAGTGATTCACCTGTGAAAAGTGTTGGCTCTCTCTAGGAAGTGCTACTTGGCATTTAACTTTCTTTCCTTGCAGAGTTGCTTTGAAAACTAAATTTTCCCCATTCATTAACTCAGTTCCACCCTTCCCCCACTCCTTGGACCAGAATTTTCTTTATTAACCCAAGTTTAGGAAACACCAAAATCTAGTCATGTATTTATACCTCCAGCTGCATAGAAGTTCACTTCCGCAAACTTTTACGGTGTACTACAGTACAGAAGACTCTGTGCTAGGCATTGGGTATAAAAGTTATTTGGCTAAAAGAAGATGTCATTATTTCTTTAGGAATACTGTGATTTTTATGAATAGGTAAGGGAACAAGAACTGCTAGCTCTAATAAAAGTTGACATTAGCTATAAAATGCCTCTAGATTTCAAAGTTGGTAAATGTGAAAAATGTTCTTTTTAGAATCAACAAAATAGGGTGAATGCCATTTATGTAGACTTATATTAACTTCATTTGCTTTTCAGTATATGACCATTTCATTTCTCATTAGTAAAAATGGAATTTTCTAAAGAGAAAAAAAAAGTATCATCATGTATATTTGCTCTTCTATTCACCATTGGCTGTTCACATTTTGTCATTTTTGTCACCTATTTTGCTCATTAACATACCTGCCTGGAAGTTTGAGTAAGAATTGATATAAGTAGACCTGGGTGAACTTGTATCAAAATTGTTTATCTGAAATGAGCTAGTCTTTGAATTATCTGATAAAACCCATGTAATTAAAGAAAGATTGTTATTTATTTTTTGTTCATCTTTCTTTATTTCATCAAAAGAAAAATGTTTTGGATATATAGATTCATTTAGGAAAAATAAACATGCATTATTTTAATAGTAAATGCTATGAATGCAAGTGGAATTCTTACATTGCATAACATAATATTTTCAAACATGGTGGGATTGATCCACTTAAAAAAATTTACTAAACAATTTTAATCTTTCAGGTGTGATGGGTGCTGTGTAAACAGGTATAAGTAAGCCACTCTCCTTAACCTCGAAAAGTCATATGAATACTGGTACTTGAATTTATAAGAACCACTTGAATGCTTTTAATATTAAAGGAATTACATTAACCAGGTATATTCTTAATGGATGCCACAGCAAGTTAGAATATTTTGCACATGCTTGCTGATCTAGTACAAAGTCGAAAACATTCCCTGACCCAAAGGAGACTGATAACAATCCTTGGCTTACATGAGATTTCAGGAAATGAATTTGATCTATTTGGGCCTCAGTCTCCTCATCTATAACACAAAAAATTTGGACTTAATAACCAATAAAGACCACTAATAATGTGATAATGTTATCTTTCTGAGTATAAAGTCTACACTGGATACTTGAAATGTCACAAAAGCATGACACTGTGTTTATAATGAATATAAACCTTGTCATATTTTTTGATCAATGAATTATCAGCTAAATAATTGCTAGTAAATTCAAAATTTCACAAACAGGATCTCTTTTTTGTTAGGCGTGAGATAAGGAACATAGGGTGAAAGGAATCAAGATATACAAAGACGAGGAAATCTATCATCTCAGGAGTACCTTCTCCCTTTAAACCAGATTTTTCATCTGCATGTTTCCATCTGGAGTCTAAAGAAAATGGAGTTTGGTAGTCTCCCTGGCCCTGTTTGCTAAAAATTCTGAGGCCTCTCCTGTTTCATTCTGAAAAAACTCTTGTTCTCTTTCTAGATTTCTCCTTTTTCTTATCTCATCTTACTTTCCTGTTTCTGTGCCCACTACTTGGGCCTGGTAATATATTTTGCTTCTTCGAACTTGATCCTCAACATCACCTTCTTGAATGCAGTTTTATTAGGGTCCTTTGGCTCCAACCACTATGCAGACCCTCCAGCTAACACCCAATCATACCCTAACTCTCAGGACTCAAGCCATTCATGCCTCATTCTTCTTGGCAACTGCCTCCTTTAGGCCTTTGGGAACATTGATAAGTTTAAAGCAAACAAAAATCTCCCTGGTGATAAGAAGGAAAATTAAGGGATGGACCTCCTTTCACAGGGGATCAAATGTCATTTGGAGACATTACCATAAATATGTGACAGGTGAAGAATTTGACAGCAATTTCCTGAAAATAGTTATGATGATCTTCTGCTTATTTATAGTCAGGCTTCCTTCCATTTTTGACATTGACTTTTTTATTTTTGTTCATTTGTTTGACATCGAAAGCCTCTCAGGAAAAATTAAGTGAAGTCAATCATGTCCGCTGATGTAATTTTAACGCACATGCATGAAAGAAGCAAAAAGATTTGTGCAAGAGAAATATGCTATTACATTATTTGGAAGCTTTTAAAAAATGGCTTGTCAAGGAAAGATTTTGAAGAAAAAGGAAATATAGCCCTGATTCTTCTATGAAAACTTGAATCACTCAAAACGTGTCTTTTCTAGTTTCTGAAAAAATAAATGGAGACAGATAGTTTAATTTTTTAAAAGTTCTATCCAGTTTGAAAATTTTGTTATTTTAGACACTGTATATTTAAGTTCCCTGGCAAATATAATACATGATTATATATGAAGATGATCTAGAAATGATTAAGAGACACATATGAAAGAAACGTATTTTCTTTTGTCAACATAAACTTTAAGGAAGAAACACCTTAAAAAGTTAGTTTAAAAACTTGGTTGCACAAGTTGACCTGAAAATGGAGTAAGTATAGCATTCTAACATAGGATTAGTAGAATATGGACTTTAGCTATGTGAGTCACTTTTCAATACCTCTCCATCAGTCTCAGGAAAAGCTTGATCTCTATGCTTCTAGCATTCTACTCCCCTTTCTGCTCTTCCAGGTGGGTGGTTACTTTGAGGCCTCCAGAGATAAACCTTTCTTAACATGGTGAATGCACGTGTGCCTCATTGACACTCTCAGGGAAAAAAAATCCATTCTAAATCACAACTAATCTGGTTTTCAAACAGAAAGTCTACGGTCATGGTGGAGTCATGTCTGGGACTAAATCTCCCATCAATACCGATTAGAAACTCTGAATAGAATTTTGAAAAATTTATTTGAGGGCCCCCAAACTCACAGAAACTGGAGGGCATTTGACCCTGGAGAAAAGGGAAGTACATTGGGTGAGATCCGCATTCATGTGTCTTTTCCCCTGAGAACATTCCTCAGTCTACATGGGTTGGTTATAACTTCCGTTTTTGTTTTTGTTTTTTTCTGTACTTCATCACTTGTATTTTTCCTGCCATCTATCTTCCATCTTGCTTTATTTATTTCACCTGGTTTATATGATTTTCACCCTTTCAAGCCCAGTTAATGACTAGTTATATAGTCAAACTGCGTGACCTTTCATGACCTCAGGGAAACGTTCCCTTTTCTAATTTTCCAAAGGCCTCGATAGATGTGTTACTCATTTGCTCCATACTTTATAAAATTTCTTATTTTATTAACTTTCGGAGCAAAATAATTCCACCACATTTACAGTAGTCAAATGCCTGTAAAAATTGTCTCCCGGCTTTCTGTTGTACTTTTTCTGAGAACTTTAATATCACTTCTGGAAGGTTTATTTTCTTCGAACATTTGGATTTTGGAGTTAAATATATTTGGGATTGAATACTGGATCTGATTTTCTGTATAATCCAACCAATATTAACCTCTCTATTTTCAATTTTAAAATGGGAATGATGACAATATCTATCTTTTAACGTTGTGGTGAGACTAAAGTGAAATGACTAATCAAAATGATTTGGAATTAAGTAGATACCATTCCACTGTCACTTCTTTGAAAAGAAAGCCTTAGTAGGTCATATTATAGAAGTAGCACAAGTTCTTCCCATCTTGAATTTGGGCTTGGCCATTGGGATATTAGCCATCACAACTGAAACAGTGACTTGAAAAGCACTTGCGCACCGGGACTTGGCTCAACTTTCTTGCTCTGTGCAACTGTGTGAAGAAATCCAGGCTTGCTTCCTAGAGAATATGAGAGACCACATGGGATGGAGGAAAGTAGAGACAAGTGAAGTTTTCCCCAGACCAAATAGACACATGAATGAGGTATTTCCAGACCAAGACTTAATGAACAGAATTATGAATAATAACAAATATTTACTCTTTTAATTCACTATGTTTTGGAACACTTTGTTAACCTAGCAGAAGTTAACTGATAAATTATGCTAGGAAATATTTGATTCACTTTGATGCACACTCCTTTTCTTTTTAAAATAAAAGATGCAGAGATCACAAAGCCAATTAGACTGAGGCACTTTTTTGATGATATATGTGAATCCTAGCCTGAAACTCTGACAGTTTTCTATCTTAAATTCTTCTATTTATATTACCAACAGGAATTTCAGAGACTAAGATTGTTAAAGTGAAGCTCTGAATAACCAATAGTTACTATTGATTATCCGTGAGCTTTAATCAGCTTCTGAAGTCACTAAAGTGGTTTTATTGAGATATATTCATACACCAAGCAACGCTTCCAAAGCGTACGATACTTGGCTCATATCATAATCACAGGACTGTGCTTTCACCACCACATTGTCGTGACTCCAAAAAAGAAAAATCCAATATCCCTTATACACCCTTATTGACACTTAGCATTGGTGTGGTACCTTCATTACAACTGATGAAAGAATATTAATATATTACAGTTAACTGTAGTCCGTGGTTTACATTAGGTATACCCATATACCACTCTATTGTTAACACCTTGTAATAGTGATGTTCATTTGTTATAATTCAGGACAGAGCATTCTTATATCCATACTATTAACCACTGTCTTCATCTACAGCAAAGTTCACTATGTTTTACAGTCTTATGTTTTATCCTCTAGCTTTCCTCTGTTGACATGCATGACTCTAAATCCCCCCATTCAACCACAATCATGCACATGATTCAGCACTGTTACTTAAACTCACAATAATGTGCCACCATCACATCTATCCACTTCCAAATATTTACAATCAATCTGATAAAAAATTCTGCACAAATTAAGCATCAGCTCCCCATTCTCTACCATCCTCAATCTCCTGGCAACCTATATTCTAGATTTTTAACTCTATGGGCTTGGTTGTCATAATTAGATCATATTAGTGAGATCATACAATATTTGTCATTTTGCAATTTGACTTATTTCACTCAACATTATGTCCTCAGGGTTCATCTATGTTCTTGCATGCATCAAGACTTCATTCCTTCTTACAGCTGAATAATATTCTATCATATACATATCTCATTTTTATATTTGTTCATTGGTTATTAGACACTCGGGTTACTTCCGTCTTTTGGCAATTGAGAATAGTACCAATATGAAAATCAGTATGCAAATTTCTATTTGTGTTCCTGCTTTCAGTTTTTCTGGGTATACACCTAGAAGTGGGATTGCTGGATCATATGGTAATTCTATACTTAGATTCCTGAGAAATTGCTAAACTGTCTTCCATAGTGGCTGCACCATTTTACATCCCCACATGCAATGAATGAGTGAGGGTTCCTATTTCTCCACATCTTCACCAGCACTTGTAGTTTTCTGTTTTGGGTTATTTTTTGGGGTGGGTGGGGGTGGGTGCATGGTCTGAGAATCGAACCTGGGTCTCCCACATGAAAGGGGAGCATTCTACCACTGACTGTTTTTTTAATAGTGGTCATTCTGGTAGGTGTGAAATGATATCTCATTGTGGTCTTGATTTGCATTTCCCTCATAACTAGTAAAATTGAGCATCTTTTCATGTGCTTTTTAGACATTTGTATTTCCTCTTTGGAGAAAAGTCTATACAAGTCTTTTGTTCATTTTTAATTGGGTTGTTTGTCTTTTTACAATTGTAGGATTTTGTTACATGTTCTGGATAGTAAATGCTTGTTGGATATGTCATTTCCAAATATTTTCTCCCATGGAGGTGGCTGTCTTTTTACTTTCTTGACAAAATCCTTTGAAGTGCTAAAGTATTAAATTTCAATGTGGTCCCATTTATGTATCTTTTTTCTTTCATTGCTTGTGCTGTGGGTGCACTTACAATACTTTTTAAAATATTGTACAAGATCCTAGGCAGTGCATTGCAGAAAATAAATAAATCAAAGATATAATGTTTGGAATTAAAGAAATAAGCCTGTGCTTTTTATAGATGACATGATTATCTAGTTAGAAAACCATGAAAACTCTACCAAAAATGGAACATAACAGCACTAGAACTAAAATTTTTCCAAGATCTCAGAAACAGCATAAAAAAGAATCTTCATTAAATATTTGTTGAATACATGAATTAATGATTAGGGTATCAATTTCTTTTTGCCACTTTTAAAAGTGGCCACAAATTTAGCATCTTAAAACAACATAAACTTACCATATTACAGTTCTCAAGGTTAGAAGCCTGGCACAGGTCTCGCTGGGCTAAAATCAAGATATCAGCAGGCTTCATCCCTTATTGGAGTCACTGAGGGAAAATCTGCTTCCAGACTCATTCAGAGTCTTGGCAGAATTCAGTCCCTTGTGGTTTTAGGATTGAGGTCCACAATTCCTTGCTGGCTGTCACCCTGGCAATCATTCTTGATTTCTACAGGCCTCCCACATTCCGTAGCTCATGGCTCCAATTATCTTCAAAGCCAGCAATTGCTGAATGACTCCCTAAGTCTCATCTCTCTTGCATTCTCTTCCACCACATCTCTCTCACTGACTCCCCTGCCTTTCTCTTTCTCTTTTATGGATCTACCTGGTTACTTTGGGCCCACCTGAAAACTCCAGGAAAATTTCCCTATTTTAAGGTCAACCTTACTCACTTAGCAAAAGGTCAGCAACTTTAATTCTATCTGAGAAGTCCTTTTGCCAGATAATGTAACATATTCCCAAGCACAACACCAGGGAGTGAAAACAATGGGGACCAAAATCCCTACTACCATGAGTAAGAATAAATCCTTATGCCAATAACAAAGCCAAGCAGGGATTAAGTTCTCCATGGACCTCAAATATTACAAGGGATCTGTGTACTGACTTAATAATTGCCTGTATACACACATAAGCACACATGTGCCAACCATTTTTCGAGAGATGTGGTGCCTTTGTAATCCATAAAGTACAGATTCATTTAAAATTTTACAGCATTTATCATTTATCTTGTCATTTATTTTCTTATTCAACAGCAGTAGTACACAACTACTTTCAAACGGCATTCCGACTATGAATATGTATTTTGGGGGGCACTAAATGTAGTCTTTGTGACCACAAAGGCTTGGAATCCTTGTAGGCTCATAGCTTCCAATTATTCTCAGAACCCATGAGACTCTGGTTCGACTGCACATTGCAACCTAATGAGAAATTGAATGCATGCTGGGTACGGGTGACGCCGATGTTGGAAAAGAGAGTGTGGACTAGCATAGCCTTTTGTGAAAAACTATTTGTTGATTACCAGAACTGCTTATGTCTTACTTTATTACAAAATGATTTAAAATTTAAATGTCACCAATTTACTGTCTGCTAACAAAAATGGCACTGTGTTAAAATCTTGAAAAATAAGTAAAAGCACTCAGAAAAGAAAATAACCCAGAATATCACCACCCAATAATGTCTTCTATTAATATTTTGATATAGTGCCTCATCTTCTTTTTTTTTGCATGTACACATTTATCTATCTATCTATCTATCTATGTTTAAAAGTGGATCATGCTGTACAGGCTTTTTTCGTATGTGTTTTTTTTTTTTTTACATGGGCAGGCACTGGGAATCGAATTCAGGTCTCCGGCATAGCAGGCGAGAACTCTGTGTATGTGCTTTTGAACTAATAATATACTTGGAGGATTTTTTAAACTAATACTTATTATTTTATGTCATAATTTTTAGAGTCAGTAAGTACATATAAATATGCCATAATTTATTTGACTAATCTACATTTGTTGAATATTTTGGTTATTGTTTAATGTATTGATTATTGCTAATAAATGTTCTTTTAAAATCTACTATTATTGCTTTCCGTTGATCATTATTTTGCAGCCTGATATATGTCCGATAATAGAATTGCATTATTTTTATTTTAAAACTTTCTTGTTTACCAAATGAAGTCATTTCCAAAGTTCAAGTCTAAGTAGTCAAAGAACTTTAAAAGCGTCAGTTATGTTACCATCCTGTTGATTAACGAAGCAGAGAAACCTGATTATAAATACAGGGTCATAAAATACACACCAGCAGAAAATTCTGTAACAGAGAATTGTCTCATGCTTAAAAGTAAATCACAATTGTACTTGTAAAAGCAGTAACAAAAATTGAGTGATCTGGATATATTTTCAGTTTGATGAGCATACAAACTGAGTTGTTTCAGCACAAGTTTGGATCTTTCCCATCTTCTTTCAATCTTAATGTTACAACAGTGAACACATTTTCTTAGCTTCAGCTCCATTCTTCTTCCTCTCGGTATGCTCTGTAGGCAGAGCTTAGGATCACTTTGCCAAAAGAACTGCTATTCTTTGACCTCCTTGTTGTCTTATTGAGTTGGCTTTAGGTTGGCTGGGGTTTTTTTGTTTGTGTGTATGTTTGCTCTGTTTCTTTTTCATTTTTATTTTATTTACCATGATTCGAAGAAACTTGATCTTATAAACTGTGGGTTATACCACCTCCCCATATGGCTTATCCAGGGCCTTTAAATGTATTGAGTTTGTCCACTCTTTGGAGATGAGTTGAAGCTGCTGCCTTCTTTAAAATACATATTCAATACTTGCTACTCCACATTTTTTGTGTTTTTTTTTGCATGTGCAGTCACGGGAAATCAAACCTGGGTCTCTGGCATGGCAGGCGAGAAATTTTCCACTGAAACACCTTTGCCTGCCCTTTTTATTTTTGCCACTTGATTTATAACAGGCTCCTAATCCCATCATCCTTCTTACACATTGGCTCTCTCTTTCTCTGAAACCTAACACGTATTAACTTTCCACATACCATTTAATTGACTTTAAAAATATGTTTATTACTTATTGTTTGTCTCCCCATTGTCTCCCATTATTAGAATATAATTTCCATGAGGTTAAGTCTTCAGTTGGATGATATATCCTGAGAGCCTGAAAGAGTGCCTGGCAAACAAGAGGCTCTCAATAATTGTTTGTTGAATAATATGAATTAACGAATGAATGGGCTAGGAATGGAGGGCAGCAAATCTCCCTAGAGAGGCAGAACCACCATCACTATGTTCAAAAGGAAGCTGAAATATGCACTTCATGGTTCGGTAACCAGCCCTATAATTGGTCTGCACTGACCCAGATTGGGAAGCCTGGACTGATTAAGCACTTGGGGAAAATAGATCCATGAGAAGAGCTACCCCTGTCCTCTTCTGCTATTCTGCTCTCAGTTTCCATTTACCAATACAATTTTACAAGGGGGAGCAAAATCATTATATTGTTGGAGGGTATCTTGGGGCTTGGAGTTACAGCCTGTATTTTCACTCAGCAGAATTTTTAATCCACAACTTCTGAGAGCAGTAGACATCCTGCTGGTCTGCCAGCATCTAACAGGCATAAACAAGCCCTGGAATAAAGATATTCATGAACTGATTCGCTGCAGTGCCTGGCGGCTCATCACCTCTCTCTCTAGGCATGCAGAAGCATGTAAGCCTGGACTACCATAGGGAACGTCAAAGACCTTTCTCTGTGGTATTCTAGCTACTTTGTCCTAGAAAGGCAGCTCCCAGCAACAAACAGACATTTCGAGTGGCTGTGGCTGTGGACTCAGAGGAATTCTGGACAAGGTGGACAACAATGGGAAAGTGATTGAGGAACCAGGCACCTGTCTTTAACCGTGGCCCCAGTGGCTTTCTGAGGACTTTAGTGTAGGGACAGGCTTTGTGGGTAATTGACATTTTGGGTCCTCAGCAGCCAGACACCAGCTCATTAACTCTTAGAGCTACATATACTGAAGGCTGTGGTGGCACTCCTTTAAATTCATGTATTCTTTCTCCTGCTGTTCTGAGAATACCCAAGCTGCAAGCTCTTGCAAAGGATGCTTGTATTAGAGAATTATTTTTGTTCCAACTCCCTGGAGCTGCGTCTATGATGTAAGGTGTATGGAGGCTTTGTCATTTCGGCTCCAAAGGAGTTGGGTTCAGAGAAAGGACCCCAAAAGCATCTTCGGTCTGACATAACAATGCCACCAGCTGCTGTCTAGATGCCTGCTTCTTTCAGATACTGGAAAATGTGACAGTGATACAGGAAATAAGGTGCTGGGCTAATGCACATACCTCTGGTATCTGGGGCCAGAATTTCCCACACAATATGGGAAAATAAAACAGCAAAGACATCAAGGCACTAGGCCCTGGGGACTAAGCTGAAGTCTGCATGAAAGTATTAACTTCACTCATTTATTTCATTCAACAGCTGCTTCTTAGGTGCTTATCAAATCCCAGGTCCTGGGAACAAAGACACATCAGCCCTACACTCTGGGAGGCTGGAGTTCAAGGTTGACCTTTTCCACTTTGTAGGGTCTCTACCCTACCACCAGTTTGCTCTTGCTCCCTGTGACTTTCCACATTTGGGCATTAAATACTTCTCTTGAACAATTATAGGACAAAAAACTCTGTAGCCTGAAATGTGCTGCCATGCCTGAATGGTAGAAGAATGCGGACCTTGGGTTTACAGATCTTGAGATCAGACATTTCCTAGTTCTGATCTAGGAAAGTTAATCTTACTAATGTTGTGACCTTGGATGAATTACTTATCTTGCCTGTGCCATGTCTCCTCATCTGTAAAATGGAAATAATAACAGCTCTCTCTTATGGTTGTCATAATATTAAATGTCATACTCATACAAAGCACTTAGTACTGAGTGTGCCATACAATAAATACTTGCAAGTTAGCTGACATTTTCTCAGTTCCCACTTTCCAGATATTACTATTAGAGCACAGAACTCAACAGATTAATTCAAATAGTCAGCAGAGCTAAGAAAGTCACCTTTTGCAATCAATAATAAAAGACACAGAACGAGTCCTGCTTTACCTCCACATATACAGTCTATGCAGTGTTAACCAGCTTTGTTCTGGACTTCAGCCTGACAGTGCTGAGAGGAGCTTCTCCTTCACTGTAAACACATTCTGTTTCTATGATGGTGTCTGAACTAGATTCTAGGAAACTGCTGGAATATACCACAGTAAGGCCCCACTCAGGCTGGATACAGCCAGAAGGATCAAGCTGTGGGTTGGGAAGAGAAAGCTGAAAGGGAACTAGGGAGAACACGAGGGCACAATTCATGTCCCAGTAACTGGCTATTTAGCTATTAAAAAGATAAATCAGGTCCATATTTCACATCATATATTTTGAATTACACATAACTGACTTTATACCCTGTCTCTACCTTTTACTAGCCAGTTGTAAGTCTCACTTTCTTTACTGGTAAAAATGGTGTAATATATTCACCACCTAATGCAGTAAAGATTACATATACAAATGAAAAGTATCAAGTATTGCAGAGCTTATGGTCTGGTAGTGGATACAGAGTGTAAATAAATGTCATATACACCCTAACATAAGTAATTAGAAAGAGAGGAATCCTCTTCTCAGGTAACATGTTAAGCGTCAAAGAGTCAATTTTCCTGAAATAAGTTAAATAATAGATCAGAGTAGCTAAATGGAGTGGGAGAGAGGTACAGAAGGCACATCCAGGCAAGGGAAACCGCATGCATAAATGCCCTGAGGTGGGAAGGAGCTTGAAAACAAGAAGAACTGAAAGAGTCAGAGAATGAACGAGCATGAGGATGGGCACATGTTGGAATATTCCAGTAAGTTACTAAGGACAATGCGAGGTCAGACAGGTGTTTGGAATATATTCCAGCCCATATGGAGAATTAAGTAGAGTCAATCAAATATAGATTCAGGGAGAATAATTAAGACATATAATAATAATGCTAGTAACTACTATTTATGAGTGATTGCTATGTGATAGATACTACTACATATGCTGATATAATATTAACTCATTTACTCTTTGTAACAGCTCCAGCAGTTTTTTGAAAATTATTTACCATACAGAAGAGGAAGTTGTGATGAGAAAGATTATTCAACTCAATACATCTAGATGAAGCTAAAATCAGAATCTCCAAGATATACAGGAATATTGGGTGCTATGTTATCCAATGAACTAGATCCAAATACAAGGCAGAGCCATCTGAGAATAAAATGCTTCTCCTGGAAAACAGTGCTGGCAGGAACCAGAAGGAAAGATGCTCAATTTTCCCAGCTGGAAAATTGCTAAGTGACAGTGCCTGGAAGAACCAAAGAAGCTCCATGTACCCAAGAGGGGTGGGGGGTGGTTTATAGGCAGATTATTTATAGTTCACCGGGCTATTTAGGGGACTGTTGCTGAGAACACCGCAGAAGAACTCACTGGGCAAGGAGCACATGGCAGTTGGAAAGGGAGCAATTGATAATCCCTTCACTGGAATCATATTGATTTTGCAGAGTGATGATAGCAACTACAGAGGGTGGGAACACACATGACAAGTAGCAAGGTTGGGTCTGGGACCCAGCAGACACACATGACAAGTAGCAAGGTTGGGTCTGGGACCCAGCAGGGTCTCCAAGTCAGGGCATCTCCTGGAGAAAGCTAGGAGTTTAAGAGATGGAAGCCATCTGCTTTCTGTAATTATAAATTATCTGAATTAATATCTATGGTTTTTGCAGATTATCAAATCATGTTAATTAATTGTAGAAAACTTGGAAAATCACAAAGTAGTAAAGAAAATATAACCACCTATAATCCCATCACCATCATCAAACAATAGGCATTATTACCATTTTTGTGTATAGCCTCTCTGGTTACTTTGTAACTTGAAGGATGGGTAGATATATGGATGGATGGATATATCTATTTAGTTCTCACTCTTTCTCCCTCTTTTTCTCTATTTTTCTCAGTCTCTCTCTTTCTTCCCATCTGTATGTCCTTCTTTCATCAAACTCCCTTTTTCCTTTCCTTGTAATTTCCTGTTAGTCCTAACATTGCAATAAGCAGATACCAAAACATGAGAAAATATGCCAGGATTTTGTTAGGGAAAATGCTTATGTGAAAGTTTATGCTTCATTTTAACCTAGCATTAATAACCGACACTTTAAAGACTGTCTTGATGTAAAAGATTCTCTACATATACTCATGCATATTTTCCTAGGTTAGTGTTTGTATTAGTTAGGGTTCTCTAGAGAAACAGGATCAACAGGGAACATTTGCAAATATAAAATTTATAAAAGTGTCTCACGTGACCACAGGAACGCAGATCCAAAATCCGCAGGGCAGGCTGTGAAGTTAAGGACTCCGATGGAGGGTCTGGATGAACTCCACAGGAGGCTCGCCAGCTGAAGCAGGAAGAGAGCCTGTCTCTTCTGAATCCTCCAAAAAAGGCTTCCAGTGATTAGATTAAGCATCACTCATTGCAGAAGACACTCCCCTTTGGCTGATTACAAATGGAATCAGCTGTGGATGCAGCTGACATGATCATGATCTAATTCTATGAAATGTCCTCATTGCAACAGACAGGCCAGCACTTGCCCAACCAGACAAACAGATAACACCACTTGGCCAAGTTGACACATGAACCTGACTGTGACAGTGTTCTAGAATTGCAATTATCTGTTCATGTTATCTGCAATATTGCTTTCTTGTAATCCTATTCTAAATCATGCCTCCAATAGCAAGGTCTGAGAACAGTTCTTACAGAATTAAAAAAAAATGTGAAAATGACGGAAAAATCAAGACTTTCACATATATTATGTTCATAAGGGTTAATTCAACACTTTTCTGTTTTAAGAGATTTTTAAGTTGTTTGTTGTTTTGAACAAATGTTAAACAAAAGAAATATGTACTAGAATTCTTTGCTATGTTATTAAAAATAGTTTTAATAATAGTAAATTCATTTGGGCATACCAGTATGTGGGATTGGAAGTATGGTTTGTCATTCTCTTCTCCATTCATTTACCTTTGATCTCTTTTCACAGAATATTTCAAATTTCATCCAAGAAGAAAGAGCAAAGAAAGAAAAAATACCCAGAAAATCAGCACTGATTTTGACTTCTATTAAACAATTGTATGAATCTAGGTGTTTTATTGCTACTTTCTCTGAACATCAGACCGATGAAATCTTCATTCAGTTTCCCAAGGGCAGCACTCAAAGACCTCTGAGTCACTAAAAAGCAGTCTGGAAAAATACCTTGTGAGTATAACATTAAGAACAATTTGTTGTTCAAAAAATGATCATGGCGATGAACACACAACTAGGTGATGATATTGTGAGCCACTGATTGCATACCATGTATGGAGTATTTGCATGTTTCGAATATTTGTGTGTTTGTATGTTGTTTTATTAATAAAAAATTTTTAAAAGAAAAATTTGAGATTTTATTCCTCCTTTCAATTACCATTTTTTTATATTTTAAAGCAAAGTTTAGTAAAGTAGCATTTCCTCTGAGAAAATTTTGGTAGATTTATTCAATACTTTTAATGTTTGAATTTCAGAAAATCTCTATATGTATTGATCAATTGCAGCATTTCACTATCTTTATCTCATTAAAAAAATTCAATAGCAGGAAGCCATTAACTTAATAGGATTAATCTGTCATTTTCTACATTTGGAAGGGCCAAAAAGGGGGGGAGGGATTCAACTTCTGTGAAAATGGAGTAGATCTAATTTCCTGATTCTTCCTCCTAACTACAACTAAAAAACACGCTATTATTTATAAAACAAAGAAGACTGAAAAGTGGAGAACATAAGACAGACTGGTTAGAGACCTCAAGACCCAAAGAACTAGGATGTGAATGCCCTGTGGTTTTTTCCTTTGCCTCCTTTATCTCTGACTTTGAGCTGATGAAGTCTCAAAAGCTATGATAGTGTTATGATATTCATTCTAGATGTAAGGAAACTGAGGCATGGGGAATTAAATAACTTTGTCAAGTTTATCCTGTTGGTAAGGGAAGAGCTACTCCTTGCTACTTCAAAAGCTCACATTTTTGCCTCTAATCTATCTTATAGAAATATGGCAAGGAAACTCTAAGGAAAAACTGTCAATCTATAAGTAACATGAAGAGACAGTGAGGCAAAAAACGTATGGCAGAATTAATTTTTTTCCAAATTAGTTTTACAATAAACAGTTTTTGATGGCACAAAAAGTTACACAAGAAATTTCTTAACCACACATCCTCATAAAAACTCACACAGACACAGCAATGAACAAAGAGACAGTTTCTGCATTTCCCAGAATTCCTTTTCCTTTTTTAAAGAAAAAAAAAATTCTTTTTTCTTTTTGTGCATGCTTCAGAGAGATGCCAGGAAATAAAAATGCTGTATTTGGTTAGCATTTTGAAAAGCACAGATTAGTAAATAAATGCCTCATGCCTGCATGCAACTGCTGAAGTTATAATTAGCCACAGGTGGGAATTCTGCTATTGGCTATTTGATACAAGGGAAACTGGAGTGAGATGCCTGCTTCCACATGGCACCACAGCTTCTGATCCCAGCATGACCATCATCAAAAGTTCTTTTTGTCCTGGGGCTGGGAGGCTAGGAAACATGTTCTCCTTCTCCTGTCCTTGAGAGCTGATGCGGTCGGCAGGTGGCCTTAGGATGGCAGAACGCCAGTATTTTGACATCAGGTTTGGCATAGAATTAATTGCAAAGAAATTTCTCCAAATCTTGCAAGTTTGTAAAGATAAGACTGAAATACTGTCACATTGCTAGTTGGACAGCATGCCTGCTTTTTTTTATTTTCACCTCGATCTATTTTTCAGGATTGAGAGGGGAGTACGGCTTCCTCCTTTCGAGTGGCATGTGCTCTCTCCGGTATAACAATGCACAGCTTAGGTTTCACTGTAAGGACTTTTGTCATACACTGTAATCCAAATACATTTCTGTGTCCAGAAATAGTGCAATTTCTAATCCCTTCTCCAAAGTGTAAAAAACCTGTTCCGGGAAAATGTCACCCAGAAATAACTCAGACTGAAGAGCAGGACAATTTTTTGAATACCAGAAGGGATTATTAGACAAAGACAACAGTCATAAACATGTTGACGCATTTTAATCTAATCTAAACATTGTCATAGGAGACCAATGGACTGGGGACCAGCAGCATTGCCAAATAATGAAATTTGTTTTGATATAACAAACCTGAAGAGGACAATTCTTTTTATTTGGCTTCTTCTGTAATTTATGGTTGAAAAATTGGGATGAGGTAAGTGCCTTGAATGGAGAGCAAGCCAGCATTAATATTCACTGGATTTATCAGTAGCTTGAGAGAGAAGCTGTAAGCCCACCACCCATATCATCCCTGCACAGCAGTAATATTAAAGGGTGGAAGAGTGTATTAGGAGTTATGGTGCCCCTGCTACTATAGCATATTTAGTATGCTGGGTTTCATCCACCACCTCTAAACCAAAATTTTCTAATGTGATATGAAGCTTTTTTCTACTCAACAGTTTGGTGGCCATGTGTAGGGTGATGTGGATTTAATTTAATGAGAGCTTTCTGATTCCTTCTACCAGCGAAACCTGCCATGATTTCCCCCAAGGGATTCATACTGAAATATTTTTGTCTACTCAGCTGTATTTTAAAGGTAATAATACATTTATTATCTCATGTTTTATTCACAAAAAATACTATATAACTTTCAGTTAAGGCTTATGTCCAACACAAGATTCCTAGTGCTATCATCCTAGGGATGTTTAGAAACAAAGCAAAGAACAACTTATTTTGTGGTTTGAAGATCAGTTACCAGCATGGCCATCTTGACAAGTTATTGAACCTCTTCCTGTGCCCCTTCCTCCCTCCCTTCCTCCATCTTTCTACCCTCCTTCTCTACTTCCTTCCCTCACTCCTTTCCCACCTTCCCCCCTTCTTTCTTTCTCTCCTTCTGTCTCTCTCTTTCTTTCAATTCTTTTTTTTTAATTTGCATATGGGCAGGAGGCACCAGGGATCGAACTCCAGACCTCCAGCACGGCAGGTCGGAGCTCTGCCTGCTGAGCCACGGCAGCCGCCCTTTCTTTCAATTTTTAAAATGAAGGTACTGATATATTGACCTAGCCAGATTGTTATGAGGGGTGCAGCGGCATCAGGGCAGGGACCACTGTGCCATGTAAACTCTTCCCAATGGAATGAACAACTATGGAAATGAGGAGACACCCCAGGATCATTGTTGCCAGCAAGTCGAACAGCTCATTCATGCATCACCCTTCTTAGCTCTCGTGAGGATGGTGGTCCAAGTGGTACTTGGCTGAAAACTGCTCCAGGGACTTAGGTGTATGCGTTCTGAGGCTACTGCACCCAGGAAAAGCACAAAGCATTTATTTTCCCACAGAATATTCGGTGCTCTACAGGGCCATCTGGAGGTTCTTATGCTCAACACATTCTTTGAGAGTTAGGAAGCCTGAGGACCAGACAATGGCATTCAGTGGTGAGCTGACCTCAGCTGAGCTCTCCACTTGAAGGTATGGGTCATTGCAGACACAGACCACTCATTAATATAAAGAAATATATGAAAAAGCACATGGTAGCATTATATTTATAATATTGAATTATGAAAATAATTGCCCCACTTATTAAACTCTGATTATGCACCAGATACTCTCCTAAGTTATTTACATATATTGCCCTAGTCCAGGTCCACAAAAATCCTACCAGGTAGGTAATATTCCCATTTTTAAAATGAAAAAGTGAGGCTCATACAGATTAAGTGATTTTCCCAAATATGCACAGCTAGGAAGTGGCTGAGTTGGGAATCTTTACTCTTTGACAATACTTATCATGCGTGTTCCACTGCATTACATGATAAATGCCCCAGGACTTTAGTATATAATCACCCTGTGCAATTACCTAGGACATCATTTACAGATGAATTTTCACATCTCCCATTCATGGTCCCCATTTCATTAGGATGCCATTAAGACCTAAAAAAACTAAAGTAAATTGTGTAGTCAAATGGGTCTAAGAAAGGGGATAGAGACTTGAACTTAACTTTCTGAGGTCACATATAGTTTCACTATATGACTCAGCTACCAAAGGAAAAAGTAATCTGTTCTGACTTTAGTGGGAGGAGGGAAGAATAAGATTCACAGAGCATATGGGTTTGAATTAGCCCAGGAAGTATATATGGAATTATGTTAGCAAAGAAAACAAAAAGGAGGAAAGAGAAGGAAGAAAGCTCTTCTAACAGGACATGTTCAAATATAGCCCATAGGAAGCTCCCTTTTGCATGGCACACTGTGGAGATATCTACAAGTTCATTACCTTATAAGGAGGTCTGTTTGATATTTAAGTAAATGTTCTCTTAAATAATTTCCAAAATGAGCCCGATTTATATTTTTGCAACTCCAACGAAGAAGCAAAGGGAGCTAGCACAAAGCATACCTCACATTCTGTTGTGCAGAGCTGAGCTGCTTAACTGTTTCCATGGGAAGAACTTCCAGGCAAGGGTGATTGAGTACAATCCTGCCCAGGGTGTGTATGCCAGCATAGGATGCTGTCTAAATACAAAGACAAAATATTTATTGCAGAATCAATTTTTTTGACATCTTGCATTTTATCTTATTTCAAAATAAATCTGAATCTCCTTCCATCATATTCTCACATTTTGCTTAATATAAAAAGATGTTTTCAATTACCATAGATTAAAAGAGTCACTATGTCCCAGTTGAGCATATGGTGGGAATCTCCAGAGTGAGTTGCTGGCTCTTCCAGCCCCAGTTTGAGAAGTCCATCATGCCTTTTGTTACTATTGCGTGCCTACTCTCTTGCTCAATTCTGTACTGGTATGATTCATTACTTCTTGAATAGAAAGTAGAAGTTTCGATTTTTTTTTTTCTTAGGCAAGAAGTTTTAGCAGGAAAACTTAATCAGCCAAACGAAATTGTAGAAATATCATTCTGGATGTGGCCTTTAATGAACAGTAGAGGGAATCCAATACACACCTTGTCAAGACCTTCTTACTTGGTAACTGTTATGCTCCTGCTATTTAAACTTAGCTTTTAATATAAAGGATTAAGTTCTTTTAAATCTTTGTTTCTTTCCACATGTTAGTCCAGGATACATCTGAAGAACTGAAAGCTAATTCCAATTTTCTAAGCACTCTGTTTTAAAAAGAAGCCTCTAATGGAAGCTGTCCATGGTTGGTTCACTTTACAGCCTTGAGGCTGCCTGGCTTTCAGAAGAACAAGTGAGGGGGCCACTGAATGTGCTCAGAGAACTCCTAGAGCCTGCGGTGAAGGCATGGCCCTCTCTAGACTACAGAAAGCTACCCATGAAGGATGCTTTGCCAACTCTGAGGTTTCCATTTCTGCTCTCCAGTAGCCCCACTGATGGCTGAACAAACAGGCATTGGCTGGCTGACAATTCCAGCTGTCAGTCTTGGGTAGCTAGTGTGTCTCTCAAGCTGTTCAGGTAATGTGCTTTTAGAGGAATACTGGAGGCTGTAATTATGAATTGTATCAGTAGATTTGGTTCAGCAACCTTGAATGCAGTCAGTGAATGAAAAGACAGTATACCTTGAACCAACAGTGAAGGCATGCTTAGAAAATACATGTCAGGAAAGCAAAAGACTGGCATAGTGAGAGCTGAGTGGATGAACAGTGTGTTGGGAAGTATTCTAGAACTTTGGATAAGACCTTTCAGAAGCTAATCCTAGGTGGTATTGTAAGATTAATACCAACTGCTTGCTCCCCTGCATTGAGTATGTGCATCTTGAACTCCTGTTCTCATCCAGAGTGAAAGTTAAGAGGCAAGTTTTTTGTTTTCTTCAATGTTCCTGCAAAGGTTTTAACCAGAATTAAGTTGTAAGGTGAATTGGCTCTGCTTACCTTAGCTAACCAAGATAAGGAAATGGGAATTGAATGCCTTTGCCCTGAGAGAAAGCATCAGCTTTGGCTGAAGCCATCAACTCACTCAAAGACAAAGTAGGCTTGGTTAAATAGAGGTATGGGATTGTAAATGACTGTTTTATTAGTCGAAACTCATAGGTTGGCCATTGACCCTTTTAACCAAGGGACTCAAAATTGTGATGACTTAAGCTAAT
The DNA here is from genome assembly GCA_004026745.1 of Myrmecophaga tridactyla. Lineage (NCBI taxonomy): Eukaryota > Metazoa > Chordata > Mammalia > Pilosa > Myrmecophagidae > Myrmecophaga > Myrmecophaga tridactyla. Next base: position 93,512 of record PVIY010001385.1, on the reverse strand, counting down.
GGAATTTAGTTCCTACCTCACTGTACAAAGTAAATTTGCAGGAGAATTAAACTCCACATCTTCATTGTGATTCCAGCTGTTTAGATCCTGTGGGTATGCTTCTCCTAGGCCTATTGAGCCCATTCAGATGAAGAGAGGGAGAAAATGGCTGCATCATTTTTGTTAACATTCCATTGTTCAGAACTAGATCATGTGGCTACAGCTAACTGTGGTAGAGGCTGGGAAATGGAGCTTCCTTGGGTGGCCGGCAGGAAGTGCAGATGAATTTTGGTGAATGCATAGCAGTCTCTGGGTCTCTGCCAGATCCCTTTTACTTTTCTTCTCTTTGTTGCATCTATTTCATGTACTACACAGTCTGCCTCAGTTTTCGATGGCCTTCCCTGCTTCTGCAGCAAAGAACACATTGTTTGAGAGGTCAGCATTTCACCTCCTGCCATGTTCTTATCTTCTTCCACCAATTATTTGAGCCTTCCAAACAAGATCAAGGACCAGGTTTTAGCATAGCCTCCAGCAGCATGTCCTCTACTGGATACTACCTGACTGACCCAAGAGTTCTCTGGCTTCCCTAGTGACTTGGCAGAAGTGTCGAAGAATTAAGTCTACATTGGTGAATGCAAGGAACAGAATGGGAAAAGTAACTCATAAACTATTTGTCTTTCCTTCTTTCCACAGACTCTCCTGAGACAAATTGGTCCAAAGTGACCTCTCTAGAGTTCAGGTTACCAGCTGCATCTTCTTTTAAGGTTGTGCTCATCTCAGTAAGTCACCTCCTTGTATTTGGAGGACATTGGGGAGACCAGATTTTTCTAGGCCCTACCCTCTCTAAGCATCAGGGCAGCACCTGGACTCTCTGCCATCTTCGAGGCATACACTGAACCTCTCCAGAAAAATGGAGTGGCAGCCAGGCTCTCCCCAATCCAGAAGGAATGTGCTCCACCCTCTATAAGGCCTGGGGCACAACTCTTCCAGAACATCAAGGTGGAAGCCCACCCTCTACCTTTGGGGCAAATGCATCCCCTCCAAGTGCATGAGTAGGTCTTCTCATGCTTTGGCTTTCTTGGCTTCAGCCTTAGCCTCCATGTTTCTTCCTTTGAAGTCATTTTTCCTTCAATTTGTCTCTTTTCTGTCCCTTTTAGCCCAAATTGGCAGTGGTTCTGTTTATACAGATCCCACAGTACTCTTGTTGGTTTTCTACATAGTTGGCAGAATTTATGACTATCAGACAGTAGGACTTTGCACAAATCCTTCCTGGATAATTCCATCTTGAATACTGGCTTTGTTCTGAAATGGCTGACTGGTTCCATGTTTGGTTAAATTCTTATGTGGTCACTATTCTCTGGGATCTCCCTTCTGGAAGGCCAGAATTTCTCAGACTATCAGTTTCTGGTTTCTTTGTACCCAGGAGTTCAATTCTTAGCTTCTCTCTTTCCTGTCACATTTCACTATAGACTGCAAGGAGAAACCAGGCTGCAATTTCCACATTTAATTTAGAAATACCTTCTGCTAAATATCCAAGTTCATGGCTTTTAAAAATCTGCCTTCCATTCTAAGCCAGTAGTCAATTTTGCTAAATTTTCTCCCACTTTAAAACAAGGGTTATCTTCTTCCCAGTTTGCAATAACATGTGCAACATTTCTGTCTAGGTTCTTATCAGAAGGATCTTTAAAGTCCACATTTCTACCAACAATCTCTTCAAAGTGACAATCTGTCGAGATCCTCACCGCTCCTTCAGAATTTTTCCCTTATCCATTCAAAAAGCCATTCCAACATGTTTGATATGTTGCCAGAATGCAATATACCAGAAATGGAACAGCTTCTAAAAAGGTAATTTGTTAAGTTGCAAGTTTACAGTTCTAAGGCCATAGATATGTCCAACCTAAGACTTCCAGAGAAAGATATCTTAATTTAAGAAAGACTGATGGGTCCAGTACTCTTCTGTCAGCTGGAAAGGCACACGGTAATATCTGCTGACTTTTTCTTCTCATTTCCTCAGGGCTGTTTTCCTTCTGCATCTCTAAAGGTCTCTGGCTGTGTGGGCTTTATCAACACTTTCCAAAATGGTATCCTCTTAAAGGGCTCCAGTAAGCAACCCCATCTTGAGTGGAGACACATCTCCTTGGAAACCATCTAATCAAAAGTTACCGCCCACAATTGGGTGGGTCATGTCTCCATGGAAACAATAAAAAAGATCCCACTGAACAGTACTGAATGAGGTTTAAAGAACATGGATTCTCTGGGGTTCACAACAGTTTTAAACCACCTTAGGACCATATATGATTCCTAATAGATCAGCAATCTATGAAGGACATATCTAAAGAGGACAAGATACCTGTCTACCTCTTTTCCCCATTAGACAGCAATGTGATGAGATAATCATATTAAAACAACCATGTGGAAGAGAGAAGAATGGAAGACATGTAGTAGCATGGACTTGGCTGGAAGTTAATACCTTAATCAATCAATATAGGTGAATCATTAAGGTATTTTATTTGCTCCAAATTATTTTTAGTATTACCTTTTTCTTACAGTTTGAGATCTAGAAGCAACCAGGTTTTACCAAGCCTAATTTATGGACTTTCTCTTTTATTTTCAATTTGGCTTTTAAACTTTTAATTCCTGCTTGTACTTTCTCTCTCCCTCCCTCCCTCTCTCTTTCTGTCTCCCCCTCTCTCTTTCTCTCCTTCTCTGTCTCTCTCTTTTTGTCTGTCTCTTTCTTTCAAACACTTGGCTAAATGGCGATAGTAAAAACTGACACAAGCTGTCAATATTTAATTTTCCATCCTCTATCCTTAGAGCTATAAGCCCATAAGGCAAATGATCACTGCCTTGAAGTTTATAACAGGTGTCAGTTTAATGAAAAGCGTTACCTTCACATGACATGGATTTCGAGTTTTCTGGCTTCCAGAATCAACTGTTTAAGTTCTTGCAACTTTACTAAGCTTTTGTTATGTCATAACCTTGCTTCAAATGACTAATTTTCATATTGGACTTGAAAGACTGAAAGGGATGAAATTTCAGTGGCCTAGCACAATAGAAATTCATTTTTTGATTTCATGATATTCCATACTGGAACCATGAATAAATTCTGTTCCATGTAGTCATTTGTTGATATTTTATCTTGTGGTTCCACTCCATTATGTTTTTGGAGTTCTTACTATTTCACTGAAGATTTTTAAGGAGCCAAGGATCACAGTAGAAATTGTTTAGAGTCCAGCGTGCAGGGTCCTATATCAATTTTCAAACACATTCATTGGCAGCTTCGATATATGGCCACAAATTACTGCAAGGAAGAAGGAAAAATAGGTAATTTAGTTGTATGCATGGGAGGATATAGTAAGATGGACTGGTATGTGCTTAGCAGTCTCTATCACAGATGCCATCTAGAATTTGCAAACTTCCCTCTATTGATAAATATTTATATTTATTTAATTTATATTGATAAATATCATCAGGGATATTTGTGATAATGGTAATTTTGTATTAAGATTAGTGTACACAGTGGAGATATGTTTCCAATTATCTATTTATATCAGATATTTTAAAATCAACAACATGTCCACAGTCTGGGTAATATTTTATCTATTAAAACAAGACATAAAAAGAAACTGATGTAATTCTTGAGGCCATAATGAAGCAGTTGTACAACCAAAACTCATAGGAAGAATATTTTGATAAAATTAGATATACATTTCAGGAATTGATCGATCCATTTGAAATTTCCACTAGTAAGTTAAACTACCACTGAACACAATTAAGAGTACTTAGAATAATGGATAACATTTACTGAGTCTTTACTATATGTCAGCCATAGTGCAAAGCACTTTACACACATCCCTCATTTCTTAAAACAAAACTTTGAGCAGTAGGTTCTATTTTACCCCTATTTTATAGATGAAGCTATTTTAGAGAGGTGAAATAGCTTTCCCAAAGTATAACTCGCAGCCTGTACCTATTAAAAACTCTGCTCCACTTTCTTCTATGTCTATAAAGAAAAACACTAGAAAACTCTATTATTTTGATGAAATCAGCTTCACGTCCTATTATAAAAATATGAAGATGTGCACAGGTTTTCTCTAAGACTTGGACAACATTGCAAGAAAATGAAATTCTTGACTTCATTTTCTAATATATCATAGAACCTGGAAAAGTTCACAGATATCAAGGGCTTCATTTCAAATTCATGATGTCAAATCCTTTGTAGTTCACTCATGTGTTTAATTTTTCAGTAAATCTTTAAAATCACAAGAGCTGTTTTATCATTTCCTAAATATGCCATGCTCCCTCACCTTCCAAACTGCAAGCTGCTTGGTTATGGAATATCTTTATAAAGTCCCTTACAAAATATAATTGCATTTCTATACTTCACCTCAGCTATATGACAATGGGGAAGTCATTTTTCTTTGGTTTTGGTTTTTTCATCTGAAAAATGAAGAGATTTTTGCCTGATGCTTTTGAAATGTCCTTCTGACATTGAAACCTCTAAAATGCACGGTTTAGCAGTTTTGTGTTTGTGTGTGTGCATGTGTGCTGAGGTAGGTGCTTAATAAATGATATTTTTTTCCTTGCCTTCTTTCTGGCTTTCCTTCCCTTCTTACAGAGTCTGCCATATGGTAGTTAGTGCACATAATTTGGTCTTCAAAGCACTTCTCTTTGTAGCAAAGAGCTATGTCAACTCCTGCCATTTGATTTTTCTGGAACAAACACTTTCCTCCAAAAATAGTTATTTGGGAATGTATCTCTTTTAAAATGAAGTAAAATTTAGTTGTAAGAAGCTACAAAGTAAAATGTAATTTAGAGTATCTAGAGGTGCCCTGAAATAATGAAAAAGAAGATGAATAAATACTGCATTAAAACACTACTGTTTAAATTTAACATTCTCTTATTATGCTGATAGGAGCACCAGATAAGTTCTCTCATTCACCATGCCTCAGGGTTTCCCATCCCCAAGTTCCATTTTCTCCTCTCAAATATGGTTTTTGTTCCATAATGTAAAAAATGAAAGGATATATAGTTTCTGGTACTATTCACCTGAAGGAGGTAAAATTGGACACTGGGGACATATCAGGAAAATTGCTGAATAGGAGCAGTAATTCTAAGCATATTGCGGCAGGCGACCCCACCTCACCCCCATCCTCTTTAGCTGCCCCCATTATTGTTTTAGAAAGGAATGGGTGAGATCCTGTGTCAGTTTAAAGTTTTTATTTACCCCAGAAAACCCATGTCCTTTTTGCTGATTCAGTCTTGTTGGGGCAGCTATTTTTATTTTAATTCTGATTGAAGATTGTGAGGTGGAAACTTTGGTTGGATTGTTTCCATGGAGATGCATCACACCCAGTTGTAGGTGTGCTGCTTTGATTAGATAGAGATGTAACTGCCCTTTCAAGGTGGGTTTGATTAGTTTACTGGAGTCCTTTAAAAGAGAAGACATTTTGGAGAAACCTCAGATGTAGATGCTGGAAGAACAGTTGTCTCACAGCTGACATAGGAAGAGACTTTCGAAGATGCAGAAAGAAAATGCCTCCTGGAAAGCTGTTCGAAACCAGAAGCCAAAGGACCAGTCCAGCCATGTGTCTTCCGAGCTGACAGAGGTTATCTGGACCCATTAGCCTTTCTTGAGCCAAGGTATCTTTCCCTGGATGCCTTAGTTTGGACATTTTTATGGCCATCTTAATAAATTTTCTTTTTAAAAGCCATTCCATTTCTAGTATATTGCACTCCAGTAGCTTTAGTAAACTAAAACAGACCTTTATGTGCCTTGAATCCAATTTGATAGGAAAGCAAAGTCAGGATATCTCCTAGATTAACCTCCTCAGGCCATGGGTGGTCCTCGGGGAGGAGAAGAAAAATTATACAAGTAGTACAGGTTTATTTATCAGACAGAAATCACAATGATTTCCTCAAAGTAGAGTGAAACTGAATCTTAAATTCCAAGATAAACGAATGAGCTTCACTATTCAGAACAATTTTAGGCAAAGTCATTGATAAGTAGAAATCCTTTACCTTTCCGCATAGTTACTAATCTTTTTTATTTTCTGGGGATGAAATAGACAAGTTATTTCTTTAGTCTATAAATATTTGTTATAGGCCTGCTATTTTCCCAAAGTAGCCCAGACTGTTTTCCTACCAAATATTTTCTTATCTTAAGTAATAATTCAGTTTTTGTTTTGTTTGTTGTTTGTTTTAATCAAACATATCTACAAGTTAGAGCTTCTTAACAGGAACTGTTAACAAGCCACATCAACTTGATGACAAAGCAGACAAAATCACCTTCCAGATGACATCAAGGAATTGTGCAAGGTAGCATTTTCAGTTCAGTAGTGGTGACATCAGTTTTCTCAGCTGAGCAGTTGTGCATCAGAGTTTTGACATTTACCACTGTCTGCATAGCCCTCAGCCTGGTTCTCTCACTCACTCGCTGGTCATCTAATAAATCCTTTTGCTTAATACATCCATAGTAGGTTTCTGTTGCTAACAATGAAGAACTCTGACTAAAAAATATAACCCAAATTAGGGCAATGGGACAAGTCTGAGAAAATAATATTCTAAATCCAAGACTCAGTTTCTAGGCAGATATACTTGTTTAGTCATTTGCAGTAGGGCCTGAGCCCAAAAGAAAGGTTTGCAGTTAGTTGATTAAATAAGTATCTGCCTGTGCACTTTATAGAATATTAGGAGGGCAAGGGACAAAACCATTGATGTCAAAATTTTTAGTAGCTCAATATATTGGATTTAGAATCAGAAAACTTGATTGGGACCTCATTTCTATTCAATTTATGTGATTATGTATAATTTTTTCAAGCTTTATTTTCAGTATGTAATGGGGAAACAGCTATATCACAAAGTTAATGTAAGTGTTGAATGCAGCAGTAAGCTGCTATGCAATGCCAGCTGTATACAATTATGACTAGGAAGCTTTAGATGAAAAGAGGTCTGCACTCTATATTAGGAAGAAATGATAAGCATAGACACCCATAACATAGCTGTTCAATACATGTGATGAATTTTTACTAGATCTGAAAATCTAGAATCAATATATTTGCATATCTCTTAGTCAGAGGACCCTCACTTACATTCTTCCTCTCTACAACCCATACATTTCCACAGTAAACCCTGCCTGGGTAATGGAGGAAACTGTGACTCTGTTCAATGCTGATAAGCAGCATCCGGCTTATGGTGACTGGTCCAGGGATGAAGGTGATGGAGCAGTAAGACTGAATTCCAGGAGCAAGTAGCCTAGGAGCTGATGCCAGGTACCTAGGAGCAACAAAATGAGAGGCTGGAGTAGGCTCCAGCTAGCACTGAGAAATCAGAAGTATGAGAGGTAAACCAGCTTCGTATAACTTGGTTTGATTAGCTGGACCAAGCTTTGTGTTAAATTAGTTGTATCTTTGAATACAAAGGCCAATATGTTACTTATATTATTTAAGCCTGTTTGAAATTTGGTATGCTATTTTCAAACAAAAACACTCTTTCATGGTTTATCCTTTAGTTGTTTTAGTTGCTGCAATAATAAAATGGAATCATAAGGAATTTACCTGTAAGCTATAAGAAAGCATAACGTAGGAAGGTATTGGATAACTGGTACATGACGATCTTGAGCTTTATAACTTAAATTGTATAAAATATATAACAGAATAGAAGATATAATTATATATATATATATATAGATAGATAGATATTTTTTTTTCCTAGAAAGAGATTTTCGCTTGAAGCTCAGGAGCTCTGCATCTTGGCTCTGCCACACATAGTTTCCCTAATCTTGGCAAATTCACTTTCTGAGGATTAGGTGAATGAATATTAGCATTTCTACAACACGTAACAAAGTGATCTCCAATAATTTAACACCCCACCAGCCCTACAAGAAAAATAAGAGTACTTGATAAAAATGCAGATTCCCAAGCTGGAGCTCAAGACCAGTAGATTTAAATGCCTTAAGATAGAGCTGAGATATTTATAGCTGCAACAGTCATTTCAGATAATTATGATCAGTTAAGTTTGAAATCCAATGCCACCTCCTTCCAGTGTCTCTATTGGATATTTTTTCATCTGCCCAGCGGTATTTGGGAACTACATCATTCCTTGTCCTTATCCCCTAACCAGGGGAGTATATTTGAGCTCCTAGGTTCAGTTATATCTGAAGTCCATCTGTCTAGATTTTCTGTGTGTAGGAGACAACAGATTTTTTTTTTTTTTTTGCTTAGCTAGTTTGAGTTGTGCATTCATATGGCTGTTATAAGATCAAATGTGCTTCAGGGGTGGGGAGCCCATTATGACCTCTTTCAACCCAGGAATTTGTAATAATGTAGAGAGCTCTTTCTTCCATTGCTTGGAGATTTCCCTCCAATTCTCCATGGTTCTTCTGTCTAGAGTTCTGAAATGTATGTTTAACTCATCTCCTACATGACAGTCCATTAAGTATTTGAATACCCTTTTCATGTCTCCTCTAAGTGTCCTCTTTCCCAGGTTAAAAATCATCAAGAGTGCATAAAAGAAAAGTAATGCGTGTTTGTGTTTGTGTTTAATGTTGAAATCTAACTCCCTGTTTTCAGCTCTTTGAGTTCACCTAATTTTAGAGACTGATTTATTGTTATTTGCCTCTTGCAGGTACTTAGCTATTGCCTCTTGCAGGTACTTAGAACATTGTTTGCCTAACCCCTGGCAAACAATGTTCTCCTGCCTGACCCAAAATGTTTGAGATTTAGAAAAGTTCTATAGTGAGAAATCATACATGCAACATAGAAAGCTGGGCTTTTTTCCCCCCTCTATTCTTAAAAATAATCAGTTCTCTATAATACATGTGCTCATTAAGAAATAGAGTTATCCCGTCACAACAAAAAATGTATTTTAGTATTGCTTCCTCAAGGAGAAACCACAAGTTACTTTTTATTTTGAAATTTCTCCTTAAGATGTTTAGTGGACTGCCAGTACTATATTATGATAGAATTCTGTCTGTCCCGCACTTATCTACACTGGGATTTCAAATGGACTTACCAGCTTTTGGACACATACCACCTATAACATATAGTGTCTTTGATCTGAATCTTTTGCAGTGAACGTACATTGCTTATAGAGCATCTCTGCATTTGTATTCAGACATCAATTAAAGCCACTATCCATGACAACAATCATAAGAATAACTTTTACAATTACAAGAATCCACCGTGTAGTAGACAACGTGCCTAGCGTTTTATATGAACTCTTTTATTTAATGAACGTAATGAGCTCTTGAGTGGTTATTATTATCCTCAATATGCAGATGAACACGTAGAGGAATCACAGAGAGGTGGGAACTTGGCAAAGATGGTTCACAAGATGGTAATTGGAGAAGCCAGAGGGTTCAAACCCAAACATTTTTCTTTCCCATGCCTTTACTGTACACTGTGCATGAACTCCCAATATGGGGTTATATAATAGTTTTTTAATTGTTTGATTCTGAATTTAGAATATGAGATTGAAAATCTCTCTCATTTTCTATCCCATTTCTATACTCTTTACAGACAATTAAAAAAAATAGTTAAGGTAGTTTGAAATCACTGTCTCCTATTTTTTTCACTTCAAATCCAAGCTCTATCAATTCTGTATGTCTGGTGCCTTCACCATGCCAAAGCGTTTGTTTTTTGTTTGTTTGTTTATTTTTAGAGTAAACAGGAAAAAAAATTAGATATACATGAAAGAGGACATTTAGGCACTTGCGCAAAGACAGAGGTGAGGGAGGTGAGAGGTAATGTAGGGCCTTTTGCTTTTATAGATTAGTTTTACTTATTCCTCCCATCCTTGTTCGGGTCTTTTTCTTCTGCCCTCCCTTCTCTCTAGGATGGTGCTTGGTGGTAGGTTGTACATTTGGGTTGGTTGGTTGGCTCTACCCTTCTCCATGGATGAATCACTCAAGTGGGCATTATTTGGCTTCAGATGGGTTGGTTACTGCTGGGTATTTCCCATAAATGAGTAGCCCCCAGATAGGTTGTCTGTCCAGAACACAAACCTTCCTGAACTTGATTAACCATCCTTGCTTAAGGACTTCTTTGCCGTTTTTTTCCTCTACCTTCTCTCCCTTTTCTAGTCTGCCTCAAACTCCCCCTCAGAAAGTTCTTGCCCTTTAATCTTAAGGGTCACTGTGAGACAAGGGTCTATCTTCTGTAGCTGCATCTCACTTGTCAGGGGGTGTAGGCCCTGTCTGATGGGGTGCAGAACTTTCTGTCTATCTCATTGAAGCGGGAGGAGTCCAGAGGGGAAGTTGGAATGGATGAAAACTCTTGCATCAGCATTGGTTTGGTGTGAAAGGCTTCTAGTCTGGAAGAAATAAACTTGGTTAGAAGCTTTAAATGGCAAGGACCAATGAATAACAAGAAGAGGATAGAAGTGAGTGGGCTTAGGAGACATAGTAGCCCAGTGAGACTGGGAAAGCATCTGTTTTTTTTATGAAAATCATCATCAACTCCTTAAAACCTTATTCAAAATTTGTTTTCTGTTCCTGCCTTGCCATCTATGGACCTGACTTAAAATGGAGGTGTTTCAGCCCAGCACAGCCCAAAGACCAAAGAACACACCAGGCAAAGAGTTAATCATAGGTTTTATTTGGGACTTACTAGCAGGAGACAATCTCACCCCACCCCCCACCATCCCCACCCCTGCCCAATGGAAGAAATGGAAGTTAGTGATCCAGAAAAACAGGAGGAAGAGGAGTGTTTTATATAGTTCAGCAGAGCTTTGAAAGATCTGGTTATAAAGATGTTTCATCAGAGTCTTATAAGAGTTGATTACTAACAGTGATAAGGTTGAGTGACCTTCAATGTCCATGCCTGGGTCATATGGGCTGCTGTGTGCTTAAGGCTCCATTTTTCCTTCCTAAAGGAGCGGGGTTCTGACACCTGGGTTGCAACAATCCACCCCCAAGAAGCAGTCCATGTTGACCACAGGACAGACACTGTATCATTTTCCATAATAGGATAAAAGACAGCAGACCACTAGAGATTCCCTGCACAGGTATAAAGTGATGTAGCCATGGTCAAGAAAGGGAATCATACCATTCCACTAACAATGACAAAACCTGTGAATCCAGTCCTAAATGAGAAGATTATTTTCCAGATTTTATGACGTACTAAACTCTGCCAGGCTGGCAGGTCATTCCACGTCGTCTAATTCACAGGGGTCACCGTGCAAGGCAGGCTGGTAGCACCCGATGAAGGCAGTTCAATGAACGCTCGGCGTTGGAACTTATTGTGCATGCAAGTTATTGCAGAAGCCCATTAGAGAAAAAGTATATGCTGCAATGCTAAGGGTGAACAGAATACAAGCTAAATTTTCATTAGTAGACAGAAGTGTTCTTGGAGAAGCAGTATTATGACTGAATTTCAAATACCATATTTTTTCTCCCTGAATTTGGAGGAAGCTTTCTGGGGTTACATCCATTGTTAACCTAGGCATAATAACTGTCCACAGAGTCTTAAAACTGTGCCTTGAGGTATAGGGGATCCCAGGCTGGTTACATATACAACTTTTAGCATTTTACATATAAACTGTGGTCTTAAAACTTAAATTTTGGGTGACCACAATTCTTCATGGGCTAGGGTTTCCAACTGGCACAAAGCTACATTGACCATGGCCAATCAACCTTATTTTCCCCAATTTCTAATATTTGTGGTGCAGGCAAGAGCCAGTAATTTTCATTACCTCGTTCTGGCTGCAGCATTGCTGGTCCTTTTACCTGAGCTTACAGCACCTGCATGACATTCCCCTCCTCTGACCCCTTCCCCCCATAAATATCAGTTCAACAGGAGTAGGAGCAGATGCTTAGAACCGTGAATTGAAGTTGGTGATGGTGAGATATAACCTGCATATCTGTTTTTGTCTCAGAAAACAAGCATCTCCAATGCTTAGCACAAAATGTAGCATAGTAGAAGTAAATGTCTGTTCTCAAACCCAGAACATGAGGCAATAGAGACGGACCAAGGCTTACAACATTTAGAATCAATTTGTGGAATTCAGGTGGGGGTAATTTGGATCCAGGTAGGTCAGCTACCACTAGGTATTTCCCAGAACCCCGCTCCTTTAGGAGTAGACCCTGGCAGATTATCTGTCCAATTGTCAGTACAAATGGTTAATCTATCTTCTGGTTCATTAACAGTGGCCACCTACACAGCCTTTAATTCAGCCCATTGGCTGTTTTGCATTGTCCTAGTTTTCCACAATGCAGTGTCTGTACTAGGTTGCATGTCTACTGCTTCCACATAGGAAACTGGTCCTAAGATGTCATGCGTCTCTGTACTTAATGGGCTGTTATTGAAAATACTGCACAGATAAGCTTTCCATTTTGTTAATGTGCTCAATTGTTTATCTCCAGAGTTAAGCTTAGTAGCAGTGTTCTGTATTCACCTCTGTATACACATCCCCACTGTATGGGGATGGCAGTTCTTAATTTCTGAGTTAATCATTCAACTTGCAGTAAGGCATTTTAGGCACTACACAGTTTTCTTTCTAAGGAACTGTACCACCACTTGGCTCCTTTCTAGAGCCGAGACCAAAAGCTGATGGAAACTTGCTTTGCCTGTTGCCTTTACCATAAGCCCCACCCAAAACCAATATCGGTACTGGCAACATCTAATCTGCAAGGCACATCTGGATCCACCTTCCACAAAGCCTGAGACAGCACAATAGCCCATTTGGCTTTTTCAAAACCAGGCTGCTGTGAGGAATCCTATTCCCAGGGATAGATTTTCCTAATCAAAACATACCCAGGTTTTAACATGTGGGCTAAGTAACGAATGAAAGGTTTCCAATACCCCAACCCAGAATTTGACAGGGCAGTCAAAGCATTGCAATTTACTGTGAATAATTGCCCATCCCAGCCTGTTAAGGTGTAACAAAAAATAAGCCTGAGGTTTCCTTTTAGTTCTGAAAAAGAGTTACTGATGAACATGACAATATAATGAGTTACACTTTTCCATTTAGCTAAATCCTTTCCTACCAGCCTGTGACAGATAGTTGGGCCATATAGATAGCCTCATGGGAGCACAATAAAATCTTTTGTTCTCCTTCCCAGGTGAGGGTGAAAATAAGTTGACTGACCCTATTTAAGGGAATAATAAATAATTGAGTGTTAATTCCTTGTAGTAAAAAAGCAACCTTTGAAACCAGAACTGTTGCATACAAAAGTGGTGTCACTCCACCCTTTGCCTCCAAAACTTCTTTTTTTTTTTTTCCTTTTAATCATCAGATAAAGAACCTATGGGATCCCCAGCCTTTGGGTCCAAGTCAAAGGCAGACAGGAACAAATCACTTGTTCCTTGGGCAGGCCATGCCCTCTTGCTCTGGCATGCTGGAGCAAGTGTGTTAGTATTCCTGAACTCTTATCTACATGGCACTGTCTCTCATTCAATGCATCCTTCAAGCCTGAGGATTTCTCTGTCTTTCTGAGATAGTCTTCTGTAGCTGGCCATACCACCCACAATGGTTTACCAACCTCTCCCCACATCAAGGAAGCGTCTTACTTTGAGATTACCCCCACAGAGTCGCCCTTCCCAGTACCCATGACTTCTATTTCCAGTGGCTCTTTGATCTCCTGGATGCCTCACCAAATGTTCCAGCCCATCACAGCCCTAAGACCAAAGCACACACCAAGCAGAGTTAAACTTGGGTTTTATTTGGGACTTTATTTGGGACTAACAGGAGATAATCCCCCCCTACCTGATGGTGGCTGGTTGGAAAATGGAAGTCAGAGGTCCACAAAACAAGAAGAAGAGACGTGCCTTATATTGCTCAACATAGCCTCATGAGATCTGGTTACAAAGAAGTTTCATCAGAGTCTCATAAGAGTTGATTACCAATAGTGATTAAGTTTGATGGCCTTCAATGTCTGTGCCCTGGTCACATGGGCTACTGCATGCTTAAGGCTTCATTTTTTTCCCCTAAGGGAGGCAGGGTTCCAACCCTGGGTTGCTACAGGGGGTGTACACAGTGTATTCGTTTTCTATGGGTGATGTAACAAGTTAACACAGACTTGGTGGTTTAAAAAACAAAGTTTCCCCTTTACAGTAATGGAGGTCAGAAGACCAAAATCAGGGTCTCAGCTGGGCCACTCTCCCTCTGGAACCGATAGGGAAATATCTGCTCCTTGACTTTCCCAGGTTATGGTGATCATCTGCATTCTTTGGCTTGTGGGTCACATCTCTCTCTTTCCTGCCTTCACATTATCTTTTTCTTAGTATGTCTGTCTCAAAATCCCTCCTGCCCCTCTCTTAACACAAGAGCTATGATTGCAATTAGGAGCAGTCTGAATAATCCAAGATAAATTTCTTCTTTCAAGAGCCTTAAGTGTATCTTTTGCCATATAAAGTAATATTCACTCTTTTGCCATATAAATTAATATTCACATGTTCTGAGAATTAAGACAAGGACATATCTTTTGGAGGCCACCACTCAGCCCAGTACACCATATTATTTCTTTCCCTAACCATATTATTCTCCTACTGCAGAATTAATCTAGTTATTTCACCAATATCCACAGCATCAAGTACTCCATATATCTTAAAATTTTTCAAATTTATAATTTTAACAGAACACTTCTGAGTTTTGACATATATTTTATACAATATGTATTTCATGTGCAGCTGATTATAGTGAGAGAAAAAGAACATGGTCCAAGCTCTGGCCACCATTACATCTCAAAAGAATCAAACGTCAACTCTTATCTATTGATTTCCTGCTATATATATGACAGGGATTTTGTATCCTCCACCTCATTTCTTCTTCTTTTCTTAACCTCCTACAATGTTACAATATTTCATTAAATAATATTTATGTTTTAATTATATAAATATTATTCATTGCTTAGTTATTTAGTGCATTGTAATATTATTTCCTTTGTTGCCAATGTATTTTTCTTTTCTGGAAATCAATAATTTCTCTCTTTCTCTTTCTTAAGTTTATTTTATCCATTATTTAATTTTTCTACAGATTCAATGCCAGAAATTTAAATGTCCTTTAATTATATTCAAATGTATCAAAATCAGTCATCAGTATCGTTTCATCTTTAGAGACAGATTTTCTATAGGCCTACTGCACAGATGTGGCCTGAGAATTTTCCTTTACTATTATTCTAGAGGCCCCATTTTCTATTCTGGATTGTATTTATGATAATTGATTTCATGTGCCAAAGTGGTAAGTTGAGTGTCCCATTTTTTGGTTAAGCAAGCATTAGCTATAGTGTTACTGTAAGCGTAATTCATAGATAGATTTAAATTATTAGTCAGCTGCTTGCATCTATGGCTGATTATATCTACAATCAACAAAGGAGATCACCTTCACCAGTAAGAGTAGTTTCATCCAATTATTTGAAGGCCTTAAAGGGAAAACTGATTATTTCAGGAGTGAGAAGGAATTTCTATTTTTACATCAGCTAGCTTGTTTCATCTGGGAAATTCAATATCACCATTGAGTTCCCAACTTGAGACCTATCCATTGGAATTCAGACTTGCTAATCCCAGTGGTCATGTGAGTCAAATCCTATAAAAATGCTCTTAATATTACATGTTTACACCTATCCTGTTGGTTCTGTTTCTTTGGCCTAATAACTTATTCTGTATTTTCTATATCCTATATATTTCTAGATTTATTTTCTCATTTTCAGGAAGTACATCTTCCTTTACTAGGTATGTAAAATTCTTGAGAGCATAAATTTGAAAAAATCTTTATTCTAATTCCCACACTTAATTAATATTCTGGCTAGGTATAAAAATATGAGTTGCAAATAATTATTTCTCCAACTTTGGAAGGCACTGCCTAACTACGAGTGCTGGTATTGTAGAAATTTGATGCTGTTTTGATTCCCAATCCTTTTGTGTGTCCCACACCCCTTTGATATCTGGAAAAGTCTTCTGTTTCCCCCTCAGTGTTCTGAAATTTCATATGATGATATATCTTAGTATGCGGTCCATTTTCTGCAATTGTGTTGTAAAATGGGGCGGGGGGAGGGTTAGTCAATCTGACAAACTATGGTTATGTTCTTCAGTCCTAGAAATTTTCTTTTACCTTTTCGATTTTGCTTCCTTTTCTTCATGTATCTGCTATATCCTTCTTAAATTCTTATTCTTTGAATACTGAACATCTTGGGCTGAATATTATCTTTTTTAATATTTTCTAGCCTGTTGTTTATATCGTATGTATTCTAGGAGATAAGTCAGTTATATCTTTTAAAATTTCCATTAGATTTTTCATTATACCTTCTATTTCATAATCTTTTAGTAATATTTTTATTTTCTGAGAAAAAAACTTTCACTTCTTTTTTTTTCATAGACAGATAAGAGTATCTTATCTAGTTCTAGTTTGCTAGCTTCTGGAATGCAATATACCAGAAATGGAAAGGCTTCTAAAAAGGGGAATTTAGTAAGTTGCTAGTTTACAGTTCTAAGGCTGAGGAAATGTCCCAATTAAAGGAAGTCTATAAAATGTCTGAATGAAGGTACCAACAAGAGGTTACCTTCACTCAAGAAAGGCCAACTGAAGTTCAGGGTTTCTCTCTCAGCTGGAAGGGCACATGCCAAAGTTTCTCAGCTTTCTCTCCTAGCTTCTTGTTTTATGAAACTCCCCAGGAGGCATTTTCCTTTTTCATCTCCAAAAGTTACTGGCTGGTGGACTCTCTGCTCTGTGATTTTGCAGAGTTCTGCTGTGGCATTTTTGTTGCTTTAAAAACAAACTCTCTCCAAAACATTTTCTCTATTAAAGGATTAAAGGGTGGAGTCACAACTCCATGAAAGCTATCTGATCAAAAGTTACCACCCACAATTAAGTGGGCCACATCTCCATGGGAACAATCAAAATGCTCCCAGCCAGCAATATTGAAGGAGAATTAAAGGACATAGCTTTTCTGGGGTCCACCACAGATTTAAACCTGCACAGTCGTGTACATGCACAACTTTTTTTTCTTAAAGATTCTTCTGCTCCCTATAGTCTTTTTTTCTTTCTTTTTCCCCTTCTTTCCTTTGAGTGAAATCTCCTGTTGAAGATTTTATTCAAATGTTTGTTTTTTTCATAATATTCTTAATATTTATTTTTAGTATTTCCCATCTTCATGGGAATTTTGTCTAATATATTTCCTGAGAGAGGAATCCTCAATCTCTCTGCATTGCAGGCATAAGAGCTACGGCCAGTGTTCTGGGAGCAAGTTGGACTATGTCAATTATCCTTGACTCCCTCTGTGTTCAGTGGGTGACTTCTGCCATCACCTGTGTCTGGTCCCCTCACAGAATTAACCTTCAATCTTCTGTTATAGAGGAAAGGGATATTCATCCACAGTTGTATGAGATAAACTAGTGGTCTTGAAGTTTTCTTACATGTTCAGCTAACCCTCCATGCAGAACCTCTTCTAGTGGACCTATAGTATTAAATGTCTACTCGTCTTCTCCAATTGGAATGCATGCAAGACATTGACTCATAATGATCATATATAAAGTCATCATCTTTGCCTACAAATCTCATCCTTCCAAGTTCCCAATCTTGATTGTAGCAGAGATTGTGAGCCACATGTGTCCCTCTCACAACCTTTAGGAGTGAAGTGTTTATTAGCTTAACTGCTTGGTGTCTTCAATGGCTGATAGCTCATAGGTTGTGTTAGCTTGCTGAATGCTCCCAGAATGCAATATACCAGAAATGGAATGGCTTTTAAAAAGGGAATCTATTAAGTTACAAGTTTATAGTTCTAAAGTCATAAACGTGTCCTAACAGGGTGGAGAGAGTTCTTGCCTGCCATGCTGGAGAACCGGGTTCAATTTCTGGTGCCTGCCTATGCAAAAAAAAAAAAAATGTCCAAACTAAGGCATTCAGAGTAAGATACCGTGACTCAAGAAAGGTTGATAGAAAGGCACATGCCTAGCAGCTGCTGGTCCTTGTTCCTGGTTCTGTTACTTCCAGCTTCTGATGCCAGTGATTTCCTCTCTAAGCATGTGTGAGCCTTCACTTAGCTCCCCCAGGACATGACTCTGGGTTCTGGCTTACTTAGCATCTCATAGGAAGGCACTATGTTGATGTCTGCTGGGTTCTGAATTTCCATACATTCCCTGTCTAGGCATCTGCTCTCTCTGCCAGCACTCCAAGCATCTCCAAATGTCTGCATCTCTGTCAGCTCTGAGCTTTCTCCAGAATATTTCCTCTTTTAAAGGACTACAGTAAACTAATCAAGACCCACCTTGAATGGGTGGAGTCACATCTCCATCTAATCAAAAGGTCACACCTACAATTGGGTGTGTCACGTCTCCATGGAAGCAATCCAAAGTTTCCACCTCACAATATTGAATCAAGATTAAAAGAAGGATAGCTGCCCTAAAAAATTGGATCAAGAAAAAGGACATGGCTTTTCTGGGCTACATAACAGCTTCAAACTGACACATAGATAAGTATCTTTCCTTGCAATTTCCATCAGCTGAAGAGAGCTGCTTGGCCCAAAGACATCTCCCACCTGTAGGGGAAGGGAAGTGAGCACCTATCCAATGACGGATTAAGGCAGATGTATAAAGCCTAGACCCTCGTCCTAATTAATGCAGGACAAATTGCAGGGCCATTCTAATTCTAGTGCTTCCTATAGGACTTTTTGGAAGGCCAAGTTCTTCCATTACCGAGTTCTACTTCTGATGGAAATTTATCCCAAGAGCACTCCACAATAAACTTCTTGCATGTAAATCTCTGTCTCAACATCGGCTTCCCTAAGGACTTGATCTGTGACCCTGATGAAAGGCATCATTGCTGGAGCAGAAATTCTGAACTCTGAAGTTAGGTTTGATGGTGTAAGCTGTATTCATCAGCATTCTCTAGAGAAACAGAACTGATAGGAGATTTTATATATAGATAGATAGATATATGGATAGGTATATACATAAAGATTACAAATATATATACAAATATTAAGAAATGTATTCTAGGAATTGGCTCATAGCACACTGGGGATTAGCAAATCCGAATTCCATAGGGTAGGAGGCAAGATGAAAACTCCAGTGAAAGTGCGTTGAAATCCCCAGGAGAAGCAGGGATTATTAGAGACAAAAATTCTTCTTTTCTGACTGCTGAAATCCCCAGTTCTTGCTTTTAAGGCCTACAACTGATTGAATGAGAGGACTCTTCTCATTGCTAAAAGCAATATCTTTTGTTGATTATAGATGTGAACAGCCTTAGAAGCATTCAACTGACTTGTGATTTAAATTCATGTATGAAATACCCTCACAGTGACAATCAGGCCAGTCCATGTTTGACCAAACAACTGGATACCATTACCTAACCAAGCTGACAAATGAAATTAAAAATCACACGTTCCCTCACCACATCCTACTGTTTCTTTCCCTCTGTTAAATTCATCTCCTGCAGCTCATTACTCTTGTCTTTCTCATCATTAAACTTCTCTTGTGGTTATAAGTGGGTTCTCTGCTTTTAGTTCCTCCCCTCTGTAGTCTATCGTCCTGCTGTAGATAAGTTATCTTTCTGGGTAAATATGTACGATGCTGTTATGTCTCTGCTCATAATTCCCTGCTGTTTCCCATCACTTAGTGTGATAAAATTTCACTAATTTAAATAATATTTAAGAAGCCACCACAATCTGGCTCATGCCTTTTTGTCTTCTCAGCCTCATCTCAGGTTACATTCCCTTTCAATTCTCTTAAATTGAAACATGCTTACTCTTTGTGTAGGTTGAATTATGTACTCCAATTGGGACATGGGTTAAATCTTAGTCTGCTTCCTGGGGGTGTGAGCTCTTATAAATAGAACCTCTTGAAGACATAATTTTACTTAAGATGTGGCCCAAATGAATGAGAATAGACCTTAATCAGACTACTAGAGTCCTCTGTAAGCAGAAAAAAATTAAGACATAGTTACAGAAAGCTATGGGGAAAAGCCAGAAGCCAGAAGTCACAAAACCCAGAAAAGAAAGGAGAGGACAGTGCCATGTAATGTAAAAGTCAGAGAATGCCAAGGATTGTGGAAGGCCAGCCCTAGAAAGCTACTGACCTAGAAACGAAGAAAACTTCCTGGTCTCCAAAACTGCAAGAAAATAAATCTCCATTGTTTGAGCTGAAGAACTGGTGCCTTTCTCATAGCAGCCTATAAAACTTTGACATTCTTTCAAGACTGCTCCAACATTGCCTTACCTGTGGAGACTTTTCCTTCCTTCCTTCTACCCAGTTAGTGATTACACATCCTTTATATGTACACACCTCTTGTACAGTACCTGCCACAACAAATTGCTATATTATTTACCTGTCCTGACTTCTCTAGTTGACTGACAAATTTTTTTTTGTATGCTTTATGGCAGGATCACATTTCATTCTTTTTCCATGGGAGTACCCCGTTATTGCAGCACCATTTGTTGAATTTTTTGTTTGTTGTTTGGTTTTTGCTGGTTTCTTTGTTTGTTTGTTTGTTTGAAAAGTACATTGGTTGGTAATTGAAGCCTGGTTTCCCATGTGGCAGGCAAGAATTCTACCATTGAACTACCTTCGCAGTGGTACTAACTAAGACAACTTTTGATGTTCTGACTGTGTTTCTTCCTTATACAGTCTCATACATAACAAAGTGCCTGGCACAGTTTGTTGGTGCTCAGTAAATGCTGATAAAAATAAATAAATGAATCACTGTTGTAACAACCAAGTATATTTGTTATTATTGTTTTTTAAAAAATATATTTACTGGCAAATATTCACACATATACAATCCATACATGGTGTTCAATCAATGACTCACAATATCATCACATAGTTGTGTATTCATCACCATGATCATTTGTAGAACATTTGCATCACTCCAGAAAAATAATAAAAAGAAAAAGAAAAAGCTCATGCATCCCATACACCTAACCCCTCCCTCTCATTGACCACTAGCATTTCAATCTACCCAATTTATTTTATACCTTATCACCCCTATTATTTATTTATATTTTCTTCATTTTTTAAACTCATCTTTCCATAAAAGGAGCATCAGACACAAGTTTTTCACAACCCCACAGTCACATTGTAAAAGCTATATCATTACACAATCAGCTTTGAGAATCAAGGCTACTGGAACACAGCTGAACAGTTTCAGGTGCTTCTCTCCAGCCTCTACAATAAAAAGAGAGATATATATAATGCGTAAGAGTTACACCTCCAGGATAACCTCTCAACTCTGTGTGAAATCTCTCAGCATACTCAAACTTTATTTTGTCTTATTTCTCTCTTCCCCCTTTTGGTTAGGAAGACTTTCTCAATCTCTTGATGCTGGTTCCTGGCTCATCTTGTGAGTTCTGTTCCACATTGCCAGGGAGATTTACATCCCGGGAGTCATGTTCCATGAAGGGAGGAGGGCAGTGAGTTCCCCTGTTAAGTTGGCTTAGAGATAAAGGCCACATCTGAGCAACAAAAGAGGCTCTCTGGGGGAAAATCTTAGGTGTAATTATAAGTTAGCTCAACCTCTCCTTTGCAGGAATAAGTTCCATAGGGATGAACCCCAAGATCAAGAGCTCAGCCAATTTTTGGTTATCCCCACTGCCTTGCGAGAATATCAGAAATTCTCCAAATGGGGAAGCTGAATAATTTCCTCCTTTCTCCCCAGTCCACCAAGGGGACTTTTCAGACACTTCTTTATTCACTGCCCAGATTACTCTGGGATATATCAGGGCATCACACTAACCTAGGCAAACCAACAAGATCTCATGCTCTATTCAAGACTCCATGTACTTATGGTGTTCAACTAAGCTGACCATACAAGTTAAATTAGGTAATGCACTAACCAAAATACAAATTCTGCAACAAATGAACATCTTTTCCTTTGGTGTCACACAGAAGTTAAAGTTTTAAAATATGGACCATATCATCATTTACCCTGTATTCTGATCTACCTTACTCCTATCCAGATCAGCTTCATTCATATCTTGAGTTGAAGTTTGATCCCTTCTTCACTTTTATATACAGTTCCTGTAGGGGTAATGCTGACTTTCATAGCTTCAGAGCTCTAACTCTGGGTCTCAGGTGTTACATAAATACCCTAGGTTTCTGGGAATGACCAGATCATATACAAACAGCTCAGTATCTCAGAATTTACAAATATCAGTTACAACTCCTGAACATATGTGACTGCTGTAACAGCTTACCCTCTAGGCCCATTTATAATAAGCCTCAACCTGATAGCCCATGCCCTCGACTTCAATCACCAAGCTTTTATATTATAACTAGTCCATATGAATGAGGTATGCTAATATATGCCTTTTTGTTTGGGATATTTCATTCAACATACAGTCCTTAAGTTTCATTCACCTAGTTGCATGTCTCACAACTTAATTCCTCCTTGTGGCCACTCAGTAGTCTATTGTGTGTATATATACCACAGTGACCTCTTCTTCCCCACAATCATTGTACCCATAGGTACCTTCATCCATTGTGAAACATGAACACTGCCACCATAAGCACCAGTATGCAATGTCCATTAGTGTCCCCACACTCAGTTCCTCCATGCGTATACTGAGCAGTGGGGTTGACAACTCCATCCCTAGTCTCCTGTGGAACCACCACATTGCCCTCCAAGGGCATGCATCTCCAAGTTTCCCTACAGACAGTGAATAGATACATCTCTTTCTCCACAATTCCTCTAGCACTTGTTTCTCTCTGTTCATTTTTAAACTGTTTTATTCACACATCATATAACCCAACCTAAGTAAATAGACATGCCTTTACCACCATAATCTATCTGAAGACATTTCCATTACTTCCACAAATAATCCGTACCCCTCCCCCATGCCCCCCACCTCTTGACATTTAATTTTGGTGTAATGCCTTTGTTGTAGTCAGTGGAAGCATATTACAGTGTTACCGTTTTCTATAGATCCTAGCATGCATTGATTGTACATTTTCCAGTATATCATCCTTTTGAAAACCTTGCAATGTTGGCATTCATTTGTTCTCCCCCATGCAAATACATTTTATATTTTTACATTTAATAACCATCATTATCCATTGTAGGCATTCCTAAGTTATATTGTCTCAGTCTTTATCCTCTATCTTTCCTTCTGGTTTCATACGTGCCCCCAGCCCTTTTCCCTCAATCGTGCTCATGTTCAGCTTCAATCAGTGTACTTATATTACTGTGCTACACTCAGAAAGTATTGTGCTATCCATTTCTGAATTTTTACATTCAGTCTTTTTGCACAATCTGTATTCCCTCAGCACCAAATGCCAAATATCTACTCTGTTTCTATTTCCTGAAAACCTGTGTTCTTAGCTTCAACTCTCAAAGTTCACTCATTAATGTTAGTTCGTTATGAACAGAGATAAACAAGTACTTAGAGAGACCATACAGTATTTGTCCTTTTGTTTCTGGCTAATTTTACTCAGCATAATGTCCTCAAGGTTCACCCATGTTGTTACATGCTTCATGACTTTATTCTGCTTCCAGTTGCATGATATCCCATTGTATGTATATACCACAGCTTATTTATCCACTCATCCATTGAGGGTCATTTGGACTGTTTCCAACTCTTGGTAATCATAAATAATGCTACTATAAACATCAGTTTGCAAATGTCCATTTGTGTGCTTTCCTTCAGTTCCTCTGAATATATATCTAGTAATGGGATTGTTGGATCATATAGCAATTCTATACTTAGCTTCCTGAGGAACTGCCAAATTGCCTTCCAGAGCAGTTGGACCATTTTACATTCCCACCAACAGTAGATGAGTGTGTCTCTTTCTCCATGTCCTCTCCAGTATTTGTTATTTTGTGTGTCTTTTTTTATAATGACCATTCTAGTAGGTGTTCAGATGATATCTCATTGTGGTTTTGATTTGCATTTCCCTAATAGCCAGTGAAGTTGAATGTCTTTTCATGTGCCTTTTAGCCACTTATATTTCCTCTTTTGAGAAGTATCTGTTCACGTCTTTTACCCATTTTTTAATTGGGTTGTTGGTCTTTTTGCTGTTGAGTTGAAGAATCTCTATACATATTCTGAATACTAAACCTTTATCTGATATGTGATTTCCGATTATTGTCTACCATTGCATAAGCTACCTTTTACTTTCCTGACAAAGTTCTTTGATGCATAGAAGTTTTAATTTTGAGGAGATCCCATTTACTATTTTTTTTTTCTATGCTCATGTTTTGGGTGTAAGGTCTAGGAAACTGTCTTCTATTATAAGGTTTATAAGATATTTCCCTACATTTTCTTCTGAAAGTTTTATGGTCCCATCTCTGATGTTTCAGTCTTTGGCCCATTTTGCATTAATTTTTGTATAGGATGTGAGATATGAATCTTTTTTTATTCCTTTGCTTATGGATATCCAGTTCTCCAAACATCAGTTATTGAAGATGCTACTCTGTCCCAGGTGGGTTGGCTTGACTGCCTTATCAAAGATAAATTGTCCATAGACAAGAGGGTCTATTTCTGAATAATCAATTCGATTTCATTGGTTAGTATATCTATTTTTATGTCAGTACTATGCTGTTTGACCACTGTAGCTTAGTTACATGTTTTAAATTCAGGTAGTGTGAGACCTCCCACTTCATTTTTCTTTCTCAGGTTTTTTTTTAGCTATTTGGGGCAGGCTGCCTTGCCATATAAATTTGATTATTGGTTTTTCTATTCCTGCAAAATAAGTTTTGGGATTTTTAACTGGCATTGCATTGAATTTATAAATCAATTTGGGCCGAATTGACATCTTAACTATATTTAGTTTCCCAATCCATGAACACAGTATGCCCTTTCATTTATTTAGGTCTTTCATTATTTCCTTAAGCAATTTCTTGTAGTTTTCTGCATATAGGTCTTTTGCATTCTTAATTAGACTTATTCCTAAATTTTTGGTTGCTATTGTAAATGGAATTTTTTTCTTGATTTCCCCCTCACATTGTTCATCACTAGTGCATAGAAACATTCTTGATTTTTGAGTGTTGATCATGTACCCAGTCACTTTGCTGTACACATTTATTAGCTCTAGTAGCTTTGCTGTAGATTTTTCAGGATTTTTGACATATGGTATCATATTATGTGCAAACAGTGAGAGTTTTACTTTTTCCTTTCCAATTTGGATGACTTTTATTTCTTTTTCTTATCTAATTGCTCTGGCTAGATATTCCAGCACAATGTTGAATAACAATGGTGACAGTGGGCATCCTTGTCTTGTTCCTGACCTTAGAGGGAAAGCCTTCAGTCTTTCCACATTGAGAATGGTGTTAGCTATGAGTTTTTCACATATTTCCTTTATCATGCTGAGGAAATTCCCTTCTATTCTTATCCTTTGAAGTGTTTTCATCAAGAACGCAAGTTGAATTTTGTCAAATGCCTTTTCTGCATCAATCAAGATAATCATCTGGTGTTTCCACTTTGATGTGTTGATATGGTATATTTACATTAATTGACTTTCTTATGTTGCATACCTTATGTTGCATACCTTATGTTCCATACCTATGCATCCTTGCATACCTAAAATAAATCCCACTTTGTAATGGTATATCATTCTTTTAAAGTGCTGCTGGATTCAATTTGCAAGGATTTTGTTGAGGATTTTTTGCATGTATATTTATTAGAGAGATTGGTGTGTAATTTTCTTTCCTTGTAGTATCTTTGTCTGGCCTTGGTATTAGGATGATATTGACTTCACAGAAAGAATTAGGTCACTTTCCTTCCTCTTCAATTTTTTTCAAGTTTGACCTTCAAATAATTAGGATTGGTACTAATTATTTCCTGAATGGTTGGTATAATTCACATGTGAAGACATCTGGTCCTGAACTTTTATTTTTGAGAGCTTCTTGATGACTGATTTAATCTCTTTACTTGTGATTGGTTTATTGAGATCATCTAATTCTGTTTGAGTCAATGTCAGTTTCTCATGCCTTTCTAGGAAGTTGTCCATTTTACCCACATTGTCTAGTTATTAGCTCACAGTTGCTCATGGTATCCTTTCATTACCTACTTTGTTTCTGTGGGGCCAGCAGTTATGTCTTCTTTTCCATTTCTGATTTTATTTATTTGCACCACCTCTCTTTTTTTTTGTCAACCTAGCTCAGGGTCCAATGATTTTATTGATTTTCTCGAAGACCAACTTAAGATTTTGTTGATTTTCTCAATTGTTTTCATATTCTCAATTTCATTTATTTATGTTCTAATCTTCATTATTTCTTTCCCTTTGTTCACTTTGGGGTTAGTTTGATGTTCTTTCTCTAGGTCTTCCAAATGAACAGTTATTTCCTCAACTTTTGCTCTTTCTTCATTTTTTTTACCTGGCATGGAAGGCGAGAATTCCACCACTGAGCCACCATCACATTGCCCACTTCTTTTTAAGTATTGTTATTTAATAAACAATAATAAATTTCTCAGCACTGCCTTTGCTGCATCCTATAAATTTTAATATATTGTGTTTTCATTTTCATTTTCATTTTCCTTGAGATATTTACTGATTTCACTTGTAATTTCTTCCTTGACCCACTGGTTGTTTAAGAGCATGTTATTTAGCCTCTATATATTTGTGAATGTCCTGGACCTCTGTCTGGACATTTCAACTTCATTCCTTTATGATCTGAGAAAGTATTTTGTATAATTTCACTCTTTTTAAATTTATTGAGACTTGCTTTGTGACTCAGCATATAGTCTATTTTTGAGAATGATACAAAACATTTGAGAAAAATGTGTATCTTGCTTTTCTGTGGAGTGTAATGTCCTGTAAATATCTGTTAAGTCTAATTCATTTATCATGTTATTCAAAATCTCTGTTTTTTTATTGATCCTCTGTCTAGATATTCTATCTATTGATGAGAGCAGGGAATTGAAGTCTTCAGCTATTATCATAGAGGTGTCTACTTCTCCCTTCAGTGTTGTCAGTGTTTACCTCATGTATTTTGGTGCAGTCTGGCTCAATACAGAAATATTTATGATTGCTATGTCTTTTTATAGAACTGTTCCTTTTATTAATACAGAGTGTTCTTGTTTCTCTCTTTTAATTATTTTATATTTGAAATCTAATTTGTTGAATATTAGTATGGTTACTCCTGATCTTTTCTGATTGTTGTTTACATGAAATATCTTTTCCCAATCTATCACTTTCCATCTATTTTTGTCCATGAGTCTACAGTGAATCTCTTGTAGACAGCACATAGATGGATCCTATCTTTTAATCCATTCAGCCAGTTGATGTCTTTTGATTGGGGAGTTTAATACATTAACATTTAATGTTATTACTGCAAAGGCAGTACTTTCAGCTACCATTTTGTCTTCTGGATTTCATAGGTCATATCTACTTTTTTTCTCTTTTTACTTTTGCTGATAGTCTTCATTTCTACACTTTTCTCCAGGTCTCTGTCTCCTGCTTGTTTCTATCTGCCTGTAGTGCTCTCTTTAGTATTTCTTGCAGTGTCAGTCTCTTATTTACACATTCTCTCAGTGATTGTTTGTCTGAAAATATTTTAATCTCCCCCTCATTTTTGAAGGGCAGTTTTGCTTGGTGTAAAATTCTTGGTTAGTGGCTTTTCTCTTTTACAATTTAAATATATCATAGCACTGCATTTTCACCTCCATGTTTCTGCTGAGATATCCATACATAAGTCTTATTGAGCTTCCCATGTATGTGATGGGTTGCTTTTCTTTTGCTGCTTTCAGAATTCTCTCTTTGTCTTTGACATTTGATAATCTGATTAGTAAGTATCTTAGAGTATGTCTATTTGGATCTATTATGTTTGAGGTATGCTGCACTTCTTGTATCTGTAATTCTACGTCATTTAAAAACAGGTGTGAAATTTTCAGTCATTATTTCCTCCATTAGTCTTTTCCCTCCCTTTCCCTTCCCTTCTTCTTCTGGGACACTTACAACATGGATATTCATGTGCTTTGTGTTGTCGTTCAATTTTCTGAGTATCTGCTCACATTTTTTCATTCTTTTCCCTATATTTTTCTTTTGTATGTCATTTTACAAATGTCTAGTCCTCTAGTTCACTTATCTTTTCTTCTGATTCTTCACATCTATTGTTGTAAGTTTCCATTGATTTTCTCATCTCTTCATTTTTGCCTTTCATTCCCACAAATTCTGCAATTTGTTTTTTCAAACTTTAGAATTCTTCTGGTTTACTTAATATCTTTTTTATATTCTCCCTCAACTCACTGATTTGATTTTTAATGAAATTTTTCATGTCTGTTCAAACATACTGAATTAGCTGTTTCAACTCCTGTAACTCATTTGAATTGTTGGTTTGTTCCTTTGACTGAGCCATAACTTTGATTTTCCTAATATGATTCATCATTTTTTTGCTGGTCTTCTAGTTTGCTAGCTGCTGGAATACAATATACCAGAAACAGAATGGCTTTTAAAAGGGAGAATTTAGTAAGTTGCTAGTTTACAGTTCTAAGGCTGAGAAAATGTTCCAGTTAAAGCAAGTCTATAGAAATGTCCAATTTAATGCATCCAGGGAAGGATACCTTGGTTCAAGAAGGCTGGTGAAGTTCAGTGTTTCTCTTTCAGCTGGAAGGGCACATGGCAAACATGGCAGTGTCTGCTGGCTTTCACGTGGCTCTAGAAAAAGGGATTCTTTCCAAAATGTTTCCTTTTTTAAAGGATTCCAGTAAGCAACTCCACCTTCAATGGGTAGAGACACACCTCTATGGAAATCAACTAATCAAAAGTTACCACCACAATTGGGTGGGTCACATCTCCATGGAAACAATCAAAATTCTCTCACCCCGCAATATTGAATGAAGATTAAAGGGCATGGCTCTTCTGGAGTCCACCATATGTTCAAACTGGCATGCTGGCATCTAGGCATTTTGTTTCCTTAATTAGTTTATTCTGGAGGCTTTTTTCACTCTTTTTCATAGGTATTCTTGCTGGAAGGCTTTGTTCTATATCTGTTCCTTGACATTCAGTTCAACTTATTCTAGACCTCTAGCATGGGTTCTGTTTAGCTGATCAGTATATTTCAGTTCTTGTTTTTCTGTTTCTTGTACTGCATATATGGAGTTTTTTTTTTGAGGAGAACATTCTTAGATATTTATTATAGACCTCAGATTTTCCCAGACCAGACTGGCCCATGTACCAGGAGGAAAGAGTAGCCAACATCAATTTTCCCTGAGAGTGGGACCTAGCAAGTTGTCAGGCTTTTCTATGAAGCCTGTAGACTCTGTGCTTTTCCTTTCATGCCTAGCATGTGGCATTTTCTGCCTGCAGATTCCACCAGCTTAAAGTGATATGATGCCTTTAATTTCAGCAGACTCTCCCTGCCAGAGGCATGACTGAGATGGAGATGAGGTAGTAGGATGGCTTTGATTGCATCTGTTTTCCAACCCCTGGGCCCTGAATTCCTTGAAGGAGGGATTCCACTTGAACTGTTCCATGTCCTGTTTTTCTTAGGGAAGATACACCCCTTTGAGGAATTAATTCTTTTCACCTGATTAGTTACATTGTCACTCAGACAAGCTATAGTACTGCCTTGGCCTGGGGCAGGACTGGAGCCTGAGAGTGTTTCTACTTCTATGTAATGAGTTGTTACGAAGGAAAAAAATGGTAAAAAAAATCCTCTTTAGAGCTAGACCCCTGCTCCTTGGGTTTGACAATCAAGAGCTTGAGTGGGTACACAGCTCTATGTATCTCCAGGCTCTATGTATCCCCTTTTCTTGGGGTCTAGCCCTTTTCTGGTATTTTGTGTTGTCCAACTCAAAAAGCCTCTTTTCTGTTTTTTTTTCCCCCATTAGGCCTAACTCCTCTCTGCCAGAGCAAAAATACCTAGTACTTTTAGTGCCTCCAAGTTTATCTGTGCTAGAGGTCTGTTTTCAGTAGTCATAATTTGTGAATTAATTCTGCCATTAAAGCTTGGTTGAGCTCACATGCTTCTAGTGAAGTCTGTTTCCTTTCTCCTTGGGAACCAGCTCACTGTGCCCATGGGAGAGGGGTGCTGACCTCTGTAGCTTGGGGGACTTACAGATCTGTGTGGGATCTCAGCTATTTCATCTGGTTCAGATTGGTGTATCATGTGTGTCTAGTCACTGATGTACCACCAGTAGTTATTCTGTTCTATTCCTGGTTATTTACTAGCTGCTCTGGAGGATAAATTAAATTCTACACTTCACTATGCAGCCATCTTGCCCTGCTTCCCTAAGTACATTTGTTAATAACTTGAATGTGTTTATGCAGCATTTAATTAGTCATTAAAATATGGCCTTTATTACTATTTGTACACTTAATACAATCTTTCAGAGACTCCAGAGTTTACCTCATGTTATTGAATATGTAAGCGAGAAAAAAATATTCTCTAAGAAGAAGCATGTATGTGACTATTATTATGCTGGTTAAACATAAACAGATAAATTGCACTATACATCTACTCCCTACATTGATTATTTGACACTGCCTTATCTCCTTGACCAAAATCAGGATTGCCAGACAAATGACCTCTAATTGAATGTTTTACAATAACCCATTGTTATAAGGGAGGAAATATCATAGTTATTATTTTTAGTCATTCACTTCTTAATTCATTTCTTAAAAATATTTACCATTTAATCATTGATATCTACTTGATAGTTGATCTCTTCAAAGGAATATATGAAGCATAATTTATGAAGCACAATGGAAATGAACACTGCTGATCTCAACACTCAAGTTAAGAACTAGAAGTTCTATTGATTATCTTACATTCCACCTGTGCTGATTTGAAAGGAATCAAACATGGCTAGAAAAGCCATGTTTAAATCTAAAACCCATTTTGTAAAGGCAGAATAATCCCTATTCAATACTGTATGTTTGAAACTGTAATCAAATCATCTCCCTGGGTGATGTGATTTAGTCAAGAGTGGTTGTTAAACTGGATTAGGTGACAACATGTCTCCACCCATTTGGGTGGGTCTTGATTGGTTTGCTGGAGTCCTATAAAAGAGGAAACATTTTGGAGAGAGAGATTCCGAGAGAGCAGAGAATGCTGCAGCACCACGGAGCAGAGAATCCACCAGCCAGCAACCTTTGGAGATAAAGAAGGAATATGTCTCCCAGGGAGCTTCATGAAACTAGAAGCCAGGAGAAAAAGCTAGCAGATGACACCATGTTTGCCATGTGCCCTTCCAGATGAGAGAGAAACTCTGACTGTGTTCACCATGTGCCCTTCCACTTGAGAAAGAAACTGTGAACTTCATCGGCCTTCTTGAACCAAGGTATCTATCCCTGGATGCCTTTGATTGGACATTTCTATAGACTTGTAATTGGGACATTTTCTCAGCCTTAGAACTGTAAACAAGCAACTCATTAAATAACCCTTGTTAAAAGCCATTCCGTTTCTGGTATATTGCATTCCAGCATTCATTCACTTCTTAATTCATTTCTTAAAAATATTTACCATTTAATCATTAATATCTACTTGATAGTTGATATCGTCAAAGGAATTTATGAAGCATAATTTATGAAGCATAATGGAAATGAACACTGCTGATCTCAACACTCAAGAACTAGAAGTTCTACTGGTTATCTTACATCCCACCCTTCGTCATTTTCCCTGGAAATAATCCTCAATTTTATGTTAATCATTCCTTCATCTTTTAAAAATAGTTTTGTCAAATATGCCTTTTTTAATAAAATACTATTTTTTCTCATTTACTTGTTTTTGAAATCATAGAAATAGTTTTCATGTTATGAAAATGCAGTATTAACCATTTTTTATTTGAAATACCTTTAGAGCAGTTTCTCTTCCTTGATTGAATGCTGAATGAAAACTGTTGAACTCATATCTTTTCAATTTACTAAATTCCATTATTAAAATTAGCAATTTGCCTATGATGCTTTTTATGTTTTCTCTTTTGGAATAATATCATCTATGTAATATTTTAAATTTTATTATTTTCTTGATATACTGCATTGGTCAGAACCACCAGTGTAGGTTTGATTGAGACATTTTGCCTTGTTACTGTTTTCAAAGAAAATCTTTTTAATATTTCAGTATGAATAATGATGTTTATTGCAGATTTTTGAAAGATACTCTTTACTAGGTTCAATATATTGGCTTTATTTTTGGTCGACATTTAAAAAATGGGCATTAATAATAATGAATTATTATTCCATGACTATTGAAAGTAAGTTTCTCTTAATTAGCTCTGTGAGTTACATTCATAGATGTTCTAATGATAAGTCACCTTTGCCACCTATATAACACAGGTATACTTATACCTATACATGTCCTGAGATGTCTTAGTTCTCCCACCATATTTTCCCTTTCTACTGAACCTTGACTCTTGTGCCAGTTCGAAAGGATGTACGTACCTTAGAAAAGCCATATTTTAATCCTAATTCCATTTTGTAAAGGCAGCAGTTTCTTCTAATCCTTATTCAGTACTGTATGTTTGAAACTTTAATTAAATCATCTTCCTGGAGACAAGACTCAATCAAGACTGGCTGTTAAACTGGATTAGGTGGAGGCGTGTCTTCACCCAATTCCAGGTGGGCATTGAATACTTTACTAGAATCCTATAAAACAGGAAACATTTTGGAGAAAGGAGCAATTCTGAGAGAACAGAATGACTTACTCACGAGAAGCAGAGTCCACCAGCCAGTGACCTTTGGAGATGAAGAAGGAAAATGCCTCCTGGGGAGCTTCATGAAATAAGAAGCCAGGAGAGAAAGCTAGTAGATGACACAATGTTCGCCACGTGCTTTTCCAGATGAGAGAGAAACCCTGACCATGTTCGCCATGTGCCTTCTCACTCAAGACAGAAACCCACAACTTCATCAGCCTTCTTGAACCAAGGTATCTTTCCTTGGATGCCTTAGATTGGACATATCTATAGACTTGTTTTAACTGGGACATTTTCTTGGCCTTAGAACTGTAAACCAGCAACTTATTAAATTCTCCTTTTTAAAAACCATGCTGTTTCCGGTATATTGCAGCTAACAAACTAGAACAGCTCTTAATTCAAGATATGGTATAGTGAAGTGATTAAGAGTCTGTGTTGCAGAGACAGTTTCATTGCTAGGTTTGTCATATATTATACCTGGCCCCTGGCATTCTACTCTGTAAAGTGAAAATAATAGTTTGAATTTCCTAGGATGAAATTAGTTAATATATTTCAAGTCTTAAAAACAGTTCTTAATTCCTAATAAATGTAACATAAATGCTGGATATCTTCTCATTAGATGGTGATATTTAAAGTGGTCTCATTGTTATGATAAATACAAAACAAACATGGGCATTGAAAACATGAGATAGCACTTCGTTATAAAGTGATCTTTGAGTGATCCTAAATATGTTTTTATTATTTTTTAGATTACTATTAAAATAAAATAAAAACACAGTTAAAAAGGTCTTTTCTTAAAGAATTATCAGATCTCTGTGACTGTAGCCTTGGCCTCTTGGAGCTAAAGACCCCATTTGAAAAAATAAATTATCCTAGAGGGTGGGGCTCACATTAATGCGTCCTTCTATCAACCAGCCCCCATACTGCATCTACATACAATATATCAGTAGGGGGTGCTGACTGAGTGTGTCTGCTTGTTTCTGTGTCCTTCTCCAATTGTGCTCTAACAGACCAAATCTCCAATGTCCATTAGCTTTTCTGAATTCCTTGCATGTTTCTTTGCTAATTTCATAAAATTTTTGGCTGATTTTGATATCCAGGACACAAAGATAAAATGTAAAATGAATATGTGATTCAGCACATTATCTAAGATAAAATAAAGGTATCTGATAAATTTTTGAAATTCATATTTTACCTAATACACTGAGTGGAGTCAGTTGTTCATAATACCACAATCTGTGGGTGAACTATTGGTGAATTTTGTCTCCTTTACAAGTTCAGAACCTTGAAGGCCTACTTTCTTATTTCCTAATTCTGCATACCCATGGTACAAGAATTAGGTTTGGCAAATATTAAGCCCTTAGGAAATGCTTGTGAGTAAATCCAAATGAATGATGAAACGTCTTGCTTATATAGGGCTATCCAGTCAGGGTTAGTCAATAGACTCACAGGCGCTTTATCTACTGGGAGAGCAAATACGCTTTACAAACACCTTATGAGGACTCCAATCCTGGATCTACTTTACTTATTGTTCAATCTTAGGCAACTGCTTAACTCCTCTGGGCCTCCGTTTCTCCTTCTAACTAATTGGAGGAAATCAAATGAGGTGGCACATGTAAACTATTAGCAATATTTTGCCTACTGAAAGTGATTAATGTATGAATTTTCCTCCCTGATCCTACTCCAGACTAGTAAGAATTTTTCTTTTTTGTGTTTTGTTTTCTGTATTTGTTTTTCCATTTACTGACATCAGTAAAGCCTTTCTCTTTTATCAAGTTAACAGAGCCAATGTTATAATGCCAAGTTCAGATTTAGATATATTAAGGTTCATATTGTTAATTCCAAGTGAGTTATGATTTATTCCAAATTGTTTGACATATTAATGCATTTTAAATATATCATGAATGGAGACTACATAAATGCTGGATTCAGAATGAATATTTTGTCAGATGCTGAATTTGTGTTTACATGGATAACTTTCCAATCTAACAAATTACAATTCCCAACTAACAGATTACAGTTCCTAGGAATCATCTGCTTCTTTTTTTTTTCAGTCAGTTGGGATGGGAAAGGCAAAGACAGTCAATTCAATATAGAGACTAAAAGTGCTCCTTTAAGAAAGGTCAGAGCGATAATTCGACCCATAATTCTGTGCTATACAAATCTAATGCTCAGGAACATGGATATTTTCCTACATGGAAAGCATAACACATGCTTACTGCTTTGAGGCATGCCATGGAGTGACCCTAGTGCTGTGAAACACTATTCCCAATTCTGCACATGTGTTTATTTGCATGTGAGAGGATTAGTCACATGTTTCCCAAATCACAGGTTTTAGTTCTCAGAAGTGTGTTCTGTAGATTATGTCTCTAAATTAGCATGGAAAGCAATGCTCTGTGAACACACCAGATGAGTGTTTCAAAAATTCATAACTCTTTCATTGCCACTCAATTATCTCTTTAGCTTCTATGCAGCATGTATGCCCCCTGGATGGTTATTTATTTTGGCAAGCATTTCTCAAAATACCTTATGACAGTGTCGTGTCAATGCAGAAAAATGCTTGAACGTCATTTTTAATGGTTGAACTCCATTGCTTCCACTTAGGTGATGCAAATGGCTAGACAGGATTTCTCCAGTCTAGGAAAATAAATTCACTAAACAAAAAGAGGAACAAAGTGTACAATTTCAACAATAAAGTAGACTTGCTAAGGAGAAATGATAAATTAATAAAGATAAACACTTAGCAGGGGCAAAATTGCTATCTCAGCAAAAGGGCAAATTTTGTTTGTTCTTAGATACATCTGTTACTGCAGGGATCAGTTTTAGAAGAAAGAGGTAATAGCATCAAATGTTTAAAAATGATATATTTGCTCTTAGGATCAAAGCATTAGAAACTCAATACTAAAAGAGCAGTATTCAAAAAAATCATAGGAATGGAAAATTCATATGAGTTAAATTTATATATTCACAAAATGTTCTACTTTTGTTTTATTTGCTTGGTTTGAAATGGCCATAACATGGATCAAATGTGGAGAGACTGGAACTGAGGATCCATAGGGGTCTGTAGGATGGGTCAAGGATAGATGTTGAACCACAATGGCAAGTCCAGGGTTTTGTTACATGAAGGATTAGAAAGGCTAGACACAGGAACAGAGATAAAAACCAATATTAATTGTGTGACTTCTATGAAATAGACTTGGTTATGTTAATCTTCACAACAATTCTGTGAGTACAATACAATTATGTTTATACACTGCCAGAACTGAGAGTCATGTCAGAGAACTTACGCGATCAATAGATTGCATAGCTGGTACATGGTAGAGCAGGGCCGAGAAGTCGGGTCTTGTTGAATCCAAAGTTCTCCCACCTTATGCTTTTTTCTCTACAATGGGATACAGAGGGCTTTAGCCCACTGTGAACAACTGCTAGATTTAATGTGTCCATTCAGGTAGAAATGGACAAGGCATTTGCCTGATGTACTTTCAGTTTTTCTTTGGCAGACCCTCTCTTAGTTTGGGGGAATTACATAATAGGACATTTTGTGACAAGGAGTTGGATTACTGGGAAAATTATTGGTAAACTGGAGTCTATGTCAGTAGACAGGAGAGGATAGATAGATGTTTTAGAAAGTTAGGACCAGTCACCAAAGAGATTTGATAGAATCATCAACTCTCAGATTTGGAAGGGAGCACAGGATTTATACAGTCCAATGACTAAGCTTCATCATAGCATCCCTAGCAAGTGTTTAGCTACCATTTGCATGAAGGGCCTGCTAAAAGTCTCACCAGGTAGCCCACTTACTTCTGCCCTCTTCCATGGCCAGAAAGAGCGTCTTCATATTGGGTAGGCATGATTACGCCTTCTTTCCTGAGATTCAGAATTGGATCTGGGTTTGTAGAAGGATTATAGTTACAAGTGTGGTTAAATAACCTGGATGAAGAGTTTGGAACTATGGAAGAGTTTGGAACTTCTTTCTAAAAGAAGAAAACAGGTATCCAAAAAGATAAAATATTATGTGTGAATTTATGGGTAATGAACTAGGATTATATGGAAATATATTTCTCCTGCCACATGCTGCCAAGAGCATCATAGGTCTGTAAGAGTTAGATATTGATTCTTAAGAATCATATAGGCTTGACCTGGGTCATTCCAGATTTATGAAAATAAATTCTATTTAAAGTTCTCCTGAGAAAATGTTCTAATGGCCTGTTTCCATCAGCCATACCTAGCAAAAGATAGCTGCCTGGGACATAGTGCTTATTCCTCCAGTTTTAGTTTAAGCCTGTGTCCTTCTCTGCAATATAACTCGACCATTTTGCATACAAGCTCATCAGATATTAGATTTAAATTAACTGATCCATCCTCTCCTTAAGTGTATTGATTCCTATTCTTTAATCTTTCCCTCATAAATCAAAGTTGTCAAACTCCTTTGAACTACTCTTATATCCCACAATATACCTCCTCTCTCTCTCTTTTCTTTTTAATTTGATAACAATGTGCTTATAGGTGTTTGCCTATCATTCTAAGTAGATGAAGGATTCGTTTGTTGTTCCTGCCTTCTAGTTTCCAAATCTCATGTCTACTTATTTAAACAAAACATTTTGTCTTTCTCACCTTTGTTTTCTTTTTAAGGAAAAATACATCGTGGCATGATAAAATTAGAATTTTTTTCTCATCTTTTCATTCTTATTCAAGCTTTCTTTCTCTTAATTAGTCTTTGGTTAAGAGGAAGTGGTCAGCATAAACAGGCTTCCCCATGTCCAAGTTTAAGACCCACATGAAATATATTCAATTTAATCTATAGAAAATTCTCTTTTATTAAGCTTTAGTATTTTTTTAAATAAATGAAGAGATGCATGCATTCTTGATAAATTACAAAAAAATTCCTTTTACCCTTTCCTCATTCCATTCTCCCTCTCTTCCACCTTAACACCATTGTAATCTCCTGCATACATATGGTAGCATGGAGGTGTGATGTTGTGAAAAAACATCTGAAAGAAAAGGTCTTCATATTTCTAAATATATGTTGTGCAATAACATGACACATGTTCCATTTTTGTTAGGGAGTGAGAAGGGAATCATGGAACAAAGCCATGCATTGTCAGATGACATTTTATCCATGCCACAGCATAGGGTGGCCAGATTAAATATAGGATGCCCAATTAAATTTGAATTTCAGTTAAACAACAAATAAGTGTTTTCAAAGTATTTCCAAAATATTGCATGAGACATTGTCCTAGTTTCTCAGTTTCTAAATACCATACAATGGATTAGCTTAAACAACAGGAATTTGTTGGTTTATGGCTTTCAGGCTAGAAGTCCAAAATGAAAATATCAGCAAGACAATTCTTTGTCCTTAAAGTTTGTGACATTCTGGGGCTGGCTGCTGGTGATCCTTGGGTCCTTCATCTTTCTGTCACATGGTGATGTCCTCTCCTTTCTCTTCTCAGTTCCACTGACTTCCAGCTTCTACTTCTCCCTGACTTTTTCTTTCTAGGTTTGAATTTCATTCTGTTTATGAAGGACTCTATTAATCCAGATTAATACCCAACATGATTCAGCAGGCTGTAAATGAACATCTTCAAAATTCCTATTTGCAAGGAGCCACACCCATAGGAATGGATTAAGATTAAGAACATGTGTTTTTGTTTCTGGGGTACATAGTTAAACCCATCACTGACATTCTTAGACTAAAACATTATTCAGTGTTTATCTGAACTTCAAATTTAACTAAGCATCCTGCATTTTAATTTGCTAAATATGACAACCCTAAAAATGAGTCAGTTGATACTAGAAAGCAAATAATGTGTTACTGTCTCTTAAAGCTAATATGGCTTTGTGGCAATCTGACATCATCACCTTAATTTGATATCATGACATTTATCTGAGGAGTTTTCAGAAAGCTTTCATAAACATTACTTATATAAATTTAACTATTCCCATTTTACAGATAGGAAAATTGATGCTTGTAATGGTCAAGAGATTTACACAAAGTCAGGATGGCCCTAAGAAATTAAATCCGAACTAGGTTCCATGTCTTTTTATTCTTGGTTCATATTTCCTGGTCGACTTCAAAATAGTTAATTGGATTATAAATAATGAAAACCATCTAGTCATATTAGTTATAACCACTAGCTCCAGGTAGTAATATATTTCTTGGCAACAATCACTCTGCTTTGAGTTGAAAAATGACCAGGGAAGCATCCCAAGCCAACAGTGTCCAGGAAGCAATGTGAGCCCTATTGGAAGTTCTGTATTAATATTCACAAGCATGATTTAGCTGCTGGCTAGTGATATTTCCCTGCCATTTCTGTACAATCTGTAGATTGTAATATATTTCATATACTTCCCTTTTCCATATGAATTGCAATATAATTTGGTTTTTGGTAGCTGCTTGGTTGTTAAGAATAATTCACAGTCACCACTAGTTTTTAACCATGGAAGGATGAAAGTAATTTCATGACACTTTCATTCACAGATCTGAAGAGTAACTGAACAGGTCTTGTAGCTGACTGCTTTTGCAGTGCTGGCACTCTCAGAAACATAACTTTTCATTTTAAATTCAGTCCTTCTGTGAGATGCTGAGTGATGTTCTTGGAACCAGACAAAATTGACCAGAATCTGTGAAAAGGTAATCAACTATTCCTTGCCTACTGAAACCAGTGAATATATGTAAACACTGCTTTGAGAATCTGTTCTTTTTGTTACAGAACAGATGTCTGGGAGGTTTTTGGCAGGCCCCACTCTGTCAAACAGTCTAGTTTTGACAGTTACTTGCTTGAGGGATGGCTGAAATGCAAAGCATTTCTGATCAGAATATCATATTCATCTGGATGTTAATTACTGTGTCTGCCTTGGTATAAATAATTAATTATGCAAAACCCACACAGCTGCTGCTGGACAGAGTTAAGTGACTTGCTGTCAGTCTCATAGTTCTGGAAAGGAAAGGGGGTTTAGAAAAACATGTTCTGTAACTGGGGTGGAGTAGAGAGGACTCTCCTCATGGTTTTTATGTGGTCAGATGAAAGGCCATTTTAATTGAGCATGGTATGTGTGCGATTGTGTGTGTGTGTGTGTGTATTTCATCTAAAGAAATATCTCCTGAATCATATAATGTGACCCCAAGAACAATCACTTTTTCACTTACTGTAGCAGCTTTCCAGGTATCCAAATACTGTACTAGAGTATCATTACAGTTCAGACTACTAAATCTTTCTCATCTTATAATATCATCCATAACTCTCAAGAGTCCAAAATGTCTCATGGAGATGCACTGGGAGTCACACTGAATTAGATGAGTATTTTTTGTCTCAAGGAAGACACCAACAGTACTAGCTCATTTTATTCATTTTTCAGATTATGTGAACATAACCACTCTGATCAGTAATGAATATGTGAATGTCTAGAGTGCTGAGAAATGTCAATGCATCCATTTAAAAACTTTTATCTCTACATTAATTGACCTAAGTGGAAATGACATTTTTATGTTTAAATAAAACTAGCTGTTTGATTGTTGATATAGGATAAGAGCTAGTTCCATGAAATACTTTTTTGGCAAAATAGCATTGCAAGTAGAAACAGAGATAGGAAAAGAGAGTAAGAAAAGGCACCTTAAGAAAATAAGACTTTAGAAAATTCATCAGATGTTTTTGCTTTTGTGCAAATATTGATATTCCCATAATGAAGCAAACAACTAGAGCAAAGTTTAAAAGGAACTTTTGTGCAGACAAGCAACAAACTCTTCCTTTGAAAAGAGGCAGCTGTCGTGCAGTAGCATGAATGCTGGTTGTAGGGCTTGGGTCGCCAGCCCTATCACCTCCTGGCTGGGTAGCCTAGAACAGTCACCTAACCTTTCAGAGCCTCAATTTCCTCACATATGAGTTAGGGAGAAACATCTTTCTTCTGCTGTCATTCAGGGTTGTTGATAAGGTCAAGTGAGATCATTGATGTGAAAGTACTTTGCAAATTGGGATGCTATTTAAAAACATAAGCTATCATATAGTTAGTTATTATATACTCATAGTTATTGAGTACTTAGCACTTCTATATTACCTCTATTTTTTGTGATTCTTTTTAAATATTCCAGTTTATTCAACCAGAGAGCTTTTGCCATAATTCTTTCATGCACTAGACACTGATTTAGAAATGGAATACTGTAGTGAAGTAAAAGACAGAAAAAGTCTCTGCCATCATGAAGCCCACTGTCTACTTATCAGAATAAACATGAAGAAAATACAAAAGACAATTCCAAATACTATGAAGAAAACAAAATGAGATAACATATAAATAGATTGGGCTGTCAAGAAAAGCTTCTCTTAGAAAATATACTTCTTTGAGCATAGATCCAAAGAAAAACATGAACCCAAACATGGTAAGAGAATTCCAAGCAAGGCTAAAGATCCTCAAATGCAGACCCACTCCACAGGTTGAATGGTTGGGAGGAGGCCAATGGGATTAGAGTGTGGTTCCCAAGGGGTTATTGTAAGAGATCATGTCTATCTTCCTTTTCTTACTAGACACACAAGGTCTAAGGAGCATATGATCATAGAACAAACCCAGAAAACAGCAGTTCCTCTGTGATTTCCATTAATAGAAGACATGCCAAGTGACTATAATCAGTTTGATTTCCTTGACAGAACCATTAGATTGTTCGTGCTTGAAGAAAATTGGAGTTGTAGAGAATGGTGAAAAAAATCCTAACATATGCATTTAGGAAATACAAGTCTGTGATTTTTTTTTTTTTGATTTGGTTTTCATCACTATTGAACTTTGACCTCCTGATTTCCAAAGCATGGTCATGCATTATAGAACAACACATCAAAGATACATGGAAGGTGAAGAAAACTAGAGTACACTCTAAATCTTTACATGTGAAACCTTAAATATGAGGTCAAGCAAAAAATACATATATATACTAATAGTAACCCACTTTTTAGTTATACTGATATTAATATTTGCACTTAAATTTTGAAAAAATATCTTTTTAGGGCAGTATCCAATACATCTAAAACATTTTGGACTCAAACATCTCATTTGCTTAAAAAAAGTAAATAATATCCTATCTCCCTACCTTCTTTGCATGGAATTAATTGTTACCTTAGTTTGCCAGGGCTACTATGATGAATACCTCACATGTGGTTGGCTTAAAGAACAGAAATTTACTGACTTAGTTTTGGAGACTTGAAGTCCAAAACCAGTGTGTTGTTAAGGCCATGCTTTCACCAAAGTTCTTTGGTGCTAGTGATGGCAATCCCCTCCAACACTTGGGTATTACCCCCTGTATTAGTTAGGGTTCTCTAGAGAAACAGAATCAACAGGAAACATTCGCAAATATAAAATTTATAAAAGTGTCTCACATGACCGCAGGAACACAGAGTCCAAAATCCGCAGGGCAGGCTGTGAAGCCAACGATTCTGATGGAGGATCTGGACGAACTCTACAGGAAAGGCTTGCCAGCCGAAGCAGGAATAGAGCCTGTCTCTTCTGAATCCTCCTTAAAAGGCTTCATGTGATTAGATTAAGCATCACTCATTGCAGAAGACACTCCCCTTTGGCTGATTACAAATGGAATCAGCTGTGGATGCAGCTGACATGATCATGATTTAATTCTATGAAATGTCCCCATCACAATAGACAGGCCAGCACTTGCCCAACCACCACTTGGCCAAGTTGACACATGAACCTGACCATGACAACTACTTCCAATTTTCAGCCCCCTCCATAAAGCAGGTACATTTTTCCATTTTTTATTTTAATTCTTCTGTTAGTTTCCTTTATAGATATGAATAATATGCTGATATTAATTTATATGTTGACTATTAACTGCTAATTTTAGAAGATGGAACTTTACCTTACTTCACTTATTTGTTAGTGTATTCAACATTGAGTACCTCCTAAATTGAAAGTTCCACTCAAGATCTTGAGAGTGTGACAGTAAAAAAAGACATACAGGCAAGATGGCAGCATGAGGGAATAGCTAGTAAATAACCAGGAACTGTTTGGAACAGTTGTTTGTGGGATGTCCATGATGGCACACACATTGCACATCAGTCTGGAAGGGGTGCAAGGGCTTAGATCATAGCACAGAACTGTAAGTAAAGCCCTCAAACTGTGAAAACTGATGGTCTTCCCCCACTGGTATGGCAGGCTGTGTTGGAGACACATCCTGATGGGAGAAAAGAAGCAGTCTCTACCAGGAGCAAGGAGAGGTAGGTCAAACAAGCTCCAATTGCAGTTTTAATTAAAAAATTTGTACTATTGAATATAATCTCTGTGCATGCATAAATCCAGAGCAAACAGGAAAGGAATCATGAGGTTGCTACAGGCAGAAAGGAAGGAGGACTGATGGAACAACAAAGAAGGAAGCTTTTGGAGATGGGTGAGCTCAGAATACTGGGAAAGAGCTGTGCCCCAAGAAAAGGGGCGCATAGAGCCAGACACCAACTCTGGCTCTTGACTGGTAAACTTTGGAGCTGGGGACTGGTTCTATAAAGGAATTTCTTCTTCTTCTTCTCCTTCTTCCCCTCCCCCCCCTCCTCCTCCAACTATTCTAAGCAGCCTGTTAAAAAAAGCCTCAGGCATTTTCAATTGCCAGCTCTGACCCAGGGAAGGGAAGGGTTAAGATATGACTGAGAGACAAAGTAATGAGTTGAGTGAGGAAGATAATTCCCTAAAGGGTGTATCTTTTCCAAGAAAGGGGGTGTGGGACCCAGCTTAAATGGTGGCTCTGATTCAGAGGATTCAGACCCCAGTGTCTGGAAAGCAGAAAGAGCTTAAGTCTGCTTTTCACCTCAGCTTCTGTCTCTACCATGCCCTTGGCAGGCTGAGAATTAAAGGCTCCACACCATTCTATGCCAGTGGGGAGCTGCAGGCTGATAAGTGCCACATGCTCGCAGGATGGAAAGAGCACAGAGTCAAGAGGCTTTACAGAAAAGTCTAAAACCTTCAATTTCAAAGAAACTTGATACTGATTACACCTTCCACTTGAGACCTAGGGTTGTC
This sequence comes from Myrmecophaga tridactyla, assembly GCA_004026745.1. NCBI lineage: Eukaryota > Metazoa > Chordata > Mammalia > Pilosa > Myrmecophagidae > Myrmecophaga > Myrmecophaga tridactyla. Next base: position 50,035 of record PVIY010001385.1, on the reverse strand, counting down.
TTGACTGGAAAAATCTAATTGGAGAGGTCATATCTGGGGAGACTCTCTTCAAAAAATATTCCATATATACAGGGCAAGAACCAGAAAAGCAAGAACAGAAAAATTCTGAACAGGTAAACAAGCTGTGTTAAAGGTTGAGAGTAAATTGAGCTGAATGCCAAGAACAGATAGAAAAAAAGTCTACTGACAAGAAAATACTAGTTAAGAGTGAAGATGACCTATAGAATAAACTAATCAAATAAATCAGATACCTGGGCATCAGCAAAAAATCATGAGTCATACTAGGAAAAAAGAAGCTATGGCCCAGTGAAAGGAACAAACTGACACATCAAGTGAAATACAGGAGAAGAAAAAACTAACTAAAGATGTTTAAACAAACATGCTAAATCAAATTAAAAAGCAAATCACCAAATTGAGGGAAGATATGGCAAAAGAGATGATGGATATAAAGAAGACGTTGGGTGACCATAAAGAAGAACACAAAGTCTTAAAAAAAATGGCAGAAATTATGGGAGTGAAAGGTACAATAGAAGAGATGAAAAACACAATGGAGATTTACAATAGCAGAGATGAAGAGGCAGAAGATAGGATCAGTGAACTAGAGGACAGGGCATCTTAAATCCTACACACACACACACACAAAAACAGATAGGGAAAAGGATGGAAAAAATATGAGCAAGCGGTGGGCCACAGTATCTCAGCAGGCTGAATTCTTGCCTGCCATGCCAGAGACCCAGGTTTGATTCCTGGTGTGTGTCCATGCAAAAAAATAAAAAATAAATAAAAACATGAGCAGGGTCTCAGGGAATTGAATGACAATGAAGTGCATGAATATATGCTATAGGTGTCCCAGAAGAAGGAAAGATGGGAAAAGAAGCAGAAAGAATAATTTAGGAAACAATTACTGAAAATTTCCCATCTCTTTTGAAAGACATAAAACTACAGGTCCAAGAAACACAGCATATTACAAACACTATAGGTATGAATAGACCTAATCCAAGATACACATTAATCAGATTGTCAATAATCAGATTGTCAAATGTCAAAGAGAAAGAGGGAATTATGAAAGCAGCAAGAGAAAAGCAATACATCACATAAAGGGGAATTCCATAAAACTATATGTGGATTTCTCAGCAGAAATCCATATATATTTAAGATACTGAAAGATAAAAACTGCCAACCAAGAAATCTATGTACAGCAAAACTGTCCTCCAAAAATGAGGGACAGTTGAAAATATTTTCATACAAACATGCGCTGAGAGAATTTGTGAGCAAGAGATACTGAAGAACACTACATCCAGATAAGAAAAGACAGGAGAGAGGGATTTAGAGAAGAGTGTAGAAGCAAAGACTACCAGTAAGGGTAGAAAGAGAGAAAAAATTAAGATATGTTATATAAAATCCAAAAGCAAAATTGTAGAAGAAAGTTTGCCTTTACAATGCCATTAAATGTTAGTGGATTAATAAATGTTATTTAATGGATTAATTTAATGTTTCCTTAAATGCTAATGAAAAGACATAGACTAGCAAGATGAATTAACAAAAACAAGAACCCATCTATATACTGATAGTAAGAGACTCACTTTAGACCCCCAAACAAAACTAGGTTGAAAGTGAGAGGCTGTAAGAAGATATTTCACAAACCAGCAATCAGAAAAGAGTGGGGATAGCTATACTAATATCAGACAAATTATACTTCAAATATAAAAAACTAAAAGAGGGAAAGAATGACACTACGTATTAATAAAAGGGAAAATCCATCAAGAAGACAAAAAAGCCATAAATATTTATGCACTAGCAAGAGTTTCCCAAAACACATGAGGCACACACATTTACAGCACTGAAATGAGAAGTAGACACCTCTGCAATAATGGTTGGAGACTTCAATACACTGTGTCACCAAGAATAGAACATCTAGACAGAGGATCAACAACAAAACAGAATGAACTAGACTGAACAGATATTTACAGAACATTATTGTCTACAACAACAGGATACACATTTTTCTCAAGTGCTTATGGATCATTCTCCATGATAGACCATATATTGGATCATAAAGCAATATGATCAATAAATTTAAAGATTGAAATTATACAAAAAACTTTCTCAGACCATAATGGGATGATGTAGGAAATGAATAACAGTTGGAGGGCTGGAAAATTCAGAAATATATGGAGGCTAAACAACATACTCTGAAACAACAAGTGAGCCAAGGAAAAAATTACTAGAGAAGCCAGTACATATCTCTGGGCAAATGAAAATGAAACCACAACATATCAAAATTTATGGGATGCAGCGAAAGTGATGCTGAGAAGCAAATTTATTGTCTTATAAGCATATATTTTAAAAAAAGAGCAAAAATTGAAGAATTAACTGTTCACCTGGAGGAATTAGAGTGAGAACAGCACATTAACCACAAAGCAAAGAGAAAGAAAGAAATAACAAAGATTAGAGCAGAAATAAATGAAATTGAGAACATGAAAACAACAGAGAGAATCAACAAAACCATAAGTTTTTTTTTTTTTTGAGAAAATCAATAAAATCATTGAACTCTTATATAGACTGGTAAAAATTTAAAAAAGAGAGAGGATATAAATACTTAAAATCAGAAATGGGAAATGGGACATAACTACTGACTCCACAGAAATAAAGGAGAAAATGAGAAGACACTATGAGCAACTATATACTAACAAACCATAATCATAGACAAAATGGGCAACTTCCTAGAAAAGCATTGTGATGGTTGGGTTCAAGTGTCAACTTGGCCAGGTAATGATGCCCAGTTGTCTGGTCAGGCAAGCACTGCCCTAACCATTACTGCAATTATAATTCATGACTGGTTCTTAGATATGCTGGACATAGTTATGAGGGAAAGGATGAGCTTAAGATTACAAATTTGCAACTTGAATGCCATATAAAGGATGTAAAAGTTTCTGTGTTCCCTAAAGAAAACTTTTTTTTCTGTAGCTGCAAACTTCCAATATCTGAAAATCAGACTCAGAGTCTCATTGTGTGAGTAGCAGATTTACAACATAAACTAAATTCTCAAATTATAGGGAACCTGCTGTTAAAGTATGGGCTTTGATTGGAAAATAATGGGATCCTGAAGCTTGGGATGGAGACATATGGGTTGATTGAAATGAAAGTGAGGACATGGAAACCCTGGATTTTGATGAGTCTTATAATGGTCTGAGGAAACAGCCTCTCAACCTCCAGCCTGCCCAGAGGAGATAGTGTCCCAACCTTCAACCTGCTTTAAAGAAACAGCTTCCAGCCTCCAGCCCACCCTGAAGAGTCTGCCATCCAAACCCACCTAAAGAGATTAACCCTTCAGTGCCTGCTAGACCTGTAACCACCTCTCCTGGGGAAAGAGCCCTCATTCCTCTCTCTGGAGAGATTTATCCTGTTTCACCAGATGAAACTGAAATGGAATTCCCTAAAGTTATTGGCTTGAAAGATACTTCTAATTCTTTTCATAACCCACCCCCATCACCCTCTTTTCTTCAAGACCTATAAATAGTGTAAAGTCCCAACAGGCCCAAATAAGTGAAGTACCCATGAGAACTGCATGCATTTTCCAATTTACATAGACAGAAGTGAAAAGAATATGGATGGTAATGGTTATTAAGAGTGTTGGATAATGGTGGAAGGAACATAGTTGGATGATGTTGAATTTATTGATGTGGGCTCACTAAGCAGAGATTCTGCATTCAGTGTTGTAGCTCAAGGGACTAGAAAAGGTGCTAACATTTTGTTTGTGTGGTTGGCAGAAACAAGGATACAAAGGTGGCTGACAAATCCTGAGGTTCATATACCAGAGCTTCCCTGGTATTATGTAGATGATAGTTTCCAAAGGCTTAGCAAAATTGGAATGCTAGAGTGGATTTATCATGGAAGATCTGCCCACACACCTCAGGAATGTCTGAAGAATACACCTTTTCCTAGGACTTTCAAAATAAATTTGTGAGACTAGCTCCATTGTCCTTGAAGAGCTCTGTAGTCACCCTTTTTTTGTAGAACAGATATCACTGCTGTTACTGAGCTGGAATCCTTAAACACAATGGGGATGATTGGATACTGAGTTGGCAGAAGTCAGCTGACAGCACTTAATTGCCAAAGAAAAGGTGGGTGTCACCACCATAATGGACAGCAGACTAAAAGCAGTGGTAAAAATAATCTGACTTGTAGAGACTTATGGCATTGGCTAGTAGATCCTGGGGTGCCTAGAAGTAAAATCGGTAGGCAGTCTACTAAATTCTTACTTGAGCTGTATAAGCAGAAAAATTCCAGGTCAAGTGAACAGATGTCTAGCTTGAATTACAAAAACAGAGATTCATGGCCTCTTAATTGATTCCTGACTTGCGACAGTTTACAGACTCAGAGCCCCTAATGAGGGGAAGACTGGCTACCCTTGGGGAAGGACACTCTTATACTGTCTAAAATTCACAGTCTTCCTCAAGGAGACCTACAGCCTTTTACCAGGGTAACTGTGCATTGGGGAAAAGGAAATGATTAGATATTTCTTGGATTACTAGACACTGGCTCAGAAGTGACACTAATTTCAGGAGCCACAAAATATCACTCTAGTCCACCAGTCAGAATAGGGGTTTATGAAGGTAAGGTGGTCAATGAAGTTTTGGTTTAGGTCTGTCTCACGTTGTCATTCCAGTGAATCCCTGGGTCCCATTCTGTGTTTATTTACCCAGTTCTGGAAAGTATAATTGTAACCAACATACTCAGCAACTGGCAGAATCCCCACATTTGTTCCCTGACTCCTGGAGTGAAGACTATTATGGTAGGAAAGGCCAAGTGGAGGCCACTAGAACTGCCCATCCCCCCAAAATATTAAATTGGAAGCAATACCAGATTCCTGGAGGGAATGCAGAGATTAGCACCACTCTTAAGGACTTGAAAGATGCAGTTGTGCTGATTCACACCACATCCCCAATCAACTCTCCTATTTGGCTGGTGCAAAAAACAGTTGGGTCTTGGAGGATGACAGTGGATTAACATAAACATAACCAGGTGGTAGCTCCAAGTGCAGCTGCTGTTCCAGATGTGCTATCATTGCTTGAGCAAATCAACACATCTCCTTGTACCTGGTATGCAGCTCTAGATCTGGCAAGTGCTTTTTTTCTCAATAGCTGTTAGCAAGGACCACCAGAATCAGTTTGAGTTCAGCTGCCAAGGCCAGCAGTATGCTTTCACTGTCCTACATCAGAGTATATCAACTCTCCAGCCCTCTGTCATAATCTTGTCCACAGAGAATTTTATAGCTTCTCCCTCTCACAAGACATCATACTGTTCCGTTATAATGATATCATGTTGATTGGACCTAGTGAGCAAGAAGTAACAACTACTCTAGACTTATTGGTAAGGCATTTGCATGACAGGGAACAGGAGATAAATCCAACAAAAACACAGGGGCCTTCCTCCTCAGTGAAATTTCTAGGTGTCCAGTGGCATAAGGCATGTTGAAATATCCCTTCTAAGGTGAAAGATAAACTGCTTCATCTGGGTCCTCGTATGACCAAAAAAGAAGCACAACACCAAGTTGGCCTCTCTGGATTTTGCAGACAACATATTTATCATTTGGGTATGCTACTCTGGTCCATTTGCTGAGTGACCAGAAAAACTGCTAGTTTTTAGAGGGGCTTAGAACAAGAGGAGGCTCTGCTACATGTCCAGGCTGCTGTGTAGGCTGTTCTGCCACGTGGACCATATGATACAGCAGATCCATTAGTGTTAGAAATGTCAGTGGCAAATAGCAATGCTGTATGGAGCCTTTGGCAGGTCCCTATAGGAGAATCACTATGCAGGCCCTTAGTATTCTGGAGTGAAACCTTACCATCCTCTGAAGATCACTAATCTCCTTTACAGAAACAGCCTTTGGACTGTACTGGGCTTTAGTAGAAACTGAATACTTAACCATGGGCCACCAAGTTACCATGAGACTTGAATTGCCTATCATGAACTGGGTGTTATTCTACTCATCAAGCCATAAAATTGGGTATGCATAGCAGCACCTCATCATAAAATGGAAATGGCATATAAGAGATATGGCTCAAACAGGTTTTGAAGGCACAAGTAAGTTGCATGAGGAAGTGAATCAAATGCCCATGGCCCTCATTCCATCCACATTGCCTTCTCTTTCCCAGCCCAGAGCCATGACCTCATGGGGGTGTTCCTTACAGTCACTTGACTGAGGAAAAGAAAACTCTAGCCAGATTTACAAATGGTTCAGCACAATATGCAGGGACTACCTGGAGATGGACAGCTGAAACACTACAGCCCCTTTTCTGAGATGTCCTTGAAGGACAGTCCTCCCAGTGGGTGGAATGTAGAGCAGTAATCCTAGTTATTCATTTTGTTTGGAAGGAGAACTGGCCAGAGGTGCATTTGTATACCAAGCTGTTGCTAATGGTCTGGCTAGATGGTCAGGGACTTGGATGGAACATGATTGGAAAATTGGTGACTAAAACATTTGGGGAAGAGGTATGTGGATAAACCTTTCTGAGTGAGCAAAAAAACATGTATATATGTGTGTCCCATGTGAATGCTCACCAGAGGGTGACTTCAACAGAGGAAGCTTTTAATAATCAAATAGATAAGATGACCCATTCTGCAAGTACAAGTATCCTCTTTTTTCAGCCACTCCTCTCATTGCCCAGTGGGCTTATGAACAAAGTTCACATGGTGGTAGGGATAGAAGTTATGCATGGGCTCAACAACATGGGATTCCTCTCACTAAGACCAACCTGGCCACTGCCACTGCTGAGTGTCCTATCTGCTAGCAGCAACAACCCACACTCAATCCCTGATATGGCACCATTCTCCAAGGTGATCAGTCAGCTAGTTGGCAGGTTAATTCCACTGGGCCACTTCCATCATTGAAGGGGCAGTAATTTGTTCTAACTGGAATAGAGACATACTGCAGATATGAGTTTGCCTTCCTTGCATATGATGCATCAGCCAAAACTATTTGTGGACTTATGGAATGCCTTACCCATGATGATGGTATTCTGTACAGCATTGCTTCTGCTCAAGAAACCCACTTCACAACAAAGGAAGTGTGGGAACAGGCACATGCTCATGGAATTCTCTGCTCTTATCATAGTCTCCATCATCCAGAGGCAGCTGGCTTGATGAAACAGTGGAATGTCCCTTTAAGACACAATTACAGCACCAATTAAGTGGCAATACCTTGCAGGTCTGGGGCAATGTTCTCCAGGTGGTTGTATGTGGTCTGAAGCAGCCTTCACTCTCTGGTGCTGTTTCTTTCATAGCTAGGATGCAAGGGTCCAGGAATCAAGGGGTGGAAATGGGAGTGGCACCACTCACTATCACTCTTGTGATCCACCAGAAAAATTTTTGCTTTCTGTCTCTGAAACCTTAAGTTCTGCTGGTCTACAGGTCATAATTCAAAAAGGAGAAGTGCTTCTACTAGGAGAAACAACAATGATGCCATTAAACTGAAAGCTAAGACAGCCATCTGACCATGTTGGACTTCTTATACCTCTGAATCAATAGGCAAGGAAGAGGATTACTCTACTGGTTTGGGTAATAGATCTTGACTGTCAAGGGGAAATAGAACTGCAACTGCATGATGGAGGTAAAGAAGACTTTTTCTAGAATGCAGGATATCCCCTAGGGCATCTCTTAGTACTATCATCCCCTTTGATTAAAATCAAGAAATTTCAGGAATGAAAGTTTAGGTCACCCCATGAGGCAAAGAACCATATCCAGCTAATGTGCTTGCTGAGGGTAAAGGGAACATGGAAAGGGTATTGGAAGAAAGTAGTGATAAATATGAACTGTGACCATGTGACTGATTACAGAAACAATGACTGTGATGGCATGAATATTGCCTCCTCATTTTGTCATGAGTATGTTTGTATTTGCATATAAAGCAAATATCTTGTCTTCTTATCATATGACATAAGTTGTATTGTTCATGTCATAGTATTTAAGTTATAGTATGTTAAATTTAAGATGAATATCACCTATGGACTTCCACCTTATTCTGGAGAGATTTAGTGCATTTCTGATTGTATGCAGGTCAGTTGACTATTGCTAGGCACAATTTATGTCTGTTCTTGTGTTCTATTTAGAGATTATGTATGGTTTAAAGTGATATGGATAGCTGCCAACTTGACAAAGGATGAACTGTGATGTTTGGGTTCAGGTGTTAACTTGGCCAAGTGATGGTGCTCAATTGTCTTGGCTTAACCATTACTGCAAAGATTTTTCGTGGCTGGTTTATAATCCAGAATGCTGGGTATTAAAATCATCCATCAGTTGATTGCATCTTTGACTGATTACATTACTAAATCAAAACAGAAAAACCACATGACCATCTTAATTGATGCAGAAAAATTTGACAAAATTCCACATCATTTGTTAATGAAAATTTTCTTCTAATAGCTTTATTTATTTATAAAATAAATTTACCCAAAGCCAGAACAGATCTATACATAGAAAACTATAAAAATTTTTTATCAGAAATCAAAGAAGATTAAATGAATGAAATAAATAATTGCATAACTATATAGTTTTTACAGTGTGATCATGTGATTGTGACATCCCTGTGACTGACACTCCCCTTACCCAATATATGGACTGATGAATAAGAAAATAAAGACAAAAACAACCAAACAATAAGGCAGTATAAGCAGTACAGAATGTTTTGGGTGTTCTTTTTTATTTTTACTTTTAATTTTTTGGAGTAATGAAACTGTTAAAAAATTGATTGTGCTGATGAATTCACAATTATATAATGATACTATGAACCACTGATTGTATACTTTGGATGATTATATGATATGTGTGTATATCTCAATAAAATTACATTTAAAAAAGAAAGAAACTTGCCAAATATAACAGTCCCACAAATAGTTTAGTTGATTTAAAATAAAAAAAAAGGAATACAAAAAAAATAAGGAAAATAACAAGTGTTAGAGAAGATGTGGAGAGATAGATGCTTTGTTCATTGTTCAAAGGAATATAAAATGCTGCCAATGCTGTGGAAAACAGTGTGGTGTTTCACCAGAAAATTAAATATAGAGTTACCAAAGGACCTGGAATCCTCACTTTTAAGTCTATATACAAAATAATTGAATGCAAAGACTCAAACAGAAATTCACACATGGATGTTCATAGAAGTATTATTCACAATTCCTAAATGATAGAAGCAACTGAAGTGTCCAGTGTCCTCCAAAAGATGAATGGATAAATAAAATGTGGTATATACATAGAATGGAATATTATTCAGTGGTAAAAAAGAATATTGTGATAAATATAAAAACATGGATGAAACTTAAAGTCTTGATGGTGACTGATATAAGCCATACCTAAGAGGACAAATATTGTATGATCTCAATGATATGAAATAATTAGAATAAGCAAACTCATTTTGTCAGAAACTAGAATACATGTTACAGGGACTGGAATGAAGGTAGGAATTGGTGAATTAATGTTTAATTGGTAGAGAATTTCTGTTTGGCATAATGGAAAGGTTTTGGTAAGGAGTGGTTTTGATGGGGACTTAACATTGTGAATGTAATTAATAGCACTGAATTGTATATTTGAATGTGGTTAAGAGGGGAAATTTGAGGTTATGTTTATGTTACTATAATAAGAATAAGTTTTATAAAAAGCATAGGACTATATAAAACAAATAATAGGCCCCAATATAAACTATGGACTATAGTTAATAGTTTAATTATAATAATAATCTTTTATTAATTGTAACAAAGATCCCACATTAGCACCTAGGGTTAATAATAAGAAACTCTACATTTGTTGAATGATTTTTTGTAAACCTATAATTTCTGTAATAAAAAAATAATTAAAAGACATACAAAGGTTGTCCATAAGGAAATGTATATATATAAAAATTTTTGCATTGTAATCAAGTCTACGAAGAGAAATAGATCAGGTCATGGAAATAAAAAAAATTGGAGGAGACTTCCATTTTAGATGGAATTGTCAGGGAAAGCCTCTACGATAAGCTAACCTTAATAACCTGAATGAGGAAGCAAGCAGTTAAAACATTGTGATGAAGAATCTTGCCAAATAAGGAAGTAGAAAATCCACAGTTCTAAGAAGAAAGTTATTTTGACATGTCCATGAAGAAACAAAGAGGCTGCTGGTTTGACCATAGTCTAGTGAGTCAAAGAGAAAGTACATGGATGTATTATCTAAGAACCAGCCAGGGCTAAATTATGTGGGACACTGTAGGCAATGAATGGATTTTCAAATGTACTCAAAGTTTATGAGATGTTGGAGTAAACAGAGAAGAGTGAAATAATTTGCTCTATGTATTTAAGTATATCAAACATAAATATATGTATGAATCAGAATAAATCTCAATAGATTTTCAGATGAAAGATAAGCATATCAAGAAATGCAAAATTAAGAGGAACAGAGATCCCCTGTTCTTGGACTATTTCACAATCATTGTCCACCTCCTACCCAAACATAATCAATATCCTTACTTCTATTAACATAGATTAATTTTGCTTATTTTTGAACCTTATGTAAAATTTTGTAAAAGGAATTACACAGTATGCATATATTTGTGTCTGGTTACTTTTACTCAATATATTTCTGAGTTTTGTCTGTGTTATGTCATACAGCACTAGTTCATTTCATGGTGAGAGAAATGTGTTGAAGTCTCCAATTATGATTGTGTATTTGCTAATGTTTCCTTTTAATTTTTTTAACCCTTTCCTTGTATATTTGGAATGGTATTATAAATGCAAACACAACTGAAAATGTTGTATCTTCCTATTCATTTGACTCTTATTATTTTGAAATATGTTCCCTTACTCTCTAGTAGTGTTTATTTCCATAAAATCTACTCTGTCTTATATTTTGGGGTTGGGGGACAGTAAGGGGATTGACCAGTGTTTATTTGGTTATCTTTCTCCATTCTTTTTATCTAAGTGTGTATCATTTAAGCAGCATACAATTTTAAAAATTTAGTTCCATTTGGAGTACTTATTGTGTTCTCATTGAAGGTGATTACTGTTTACTTCTCTTTAAACCATCAATTTGTGTTCTTTGGGGCTATATGCTACAAAAGTATTTAATGAACTAGCATCTCCAAATATTTCTTGATATTTGTATAAATTTTAACCAATCTAGATGCTAACAAGCACATTGTAAGCATATATAATCTTAAATTTTCTCATCTGTACAGCGATGCAAATAATACCACCAATTCAAAAGTATCAAATGTGGCTATGATTACAAACTTAGAGAAATGAACTTACTGTGAAGCAAATATTAATGATTATTTTGTTAATTTGGAATGGAAATAGCATTTAATGTATATCTGCAAACATCTGTGTCTCTGTTCTCTGAAGCAATTGTTCTCTAAGCTTTTATATCGGCTCTGTCAGCTCTGAGGCTTCTGCCATTGCCTTTCTCCAAAACATTTCCTCTTTTAAGGGATTCCAGGAAAATAATCAAGACCCATCTAGAATGGGTGGAGTCACATCTCCATGTAAAAATAGGTCACACCCACAATTGGGTGTGCTACATATCTGTAGAGATAGTCTAATCAAAAGTTGCCAATCTATAGTAGTGAATCAGGATTAAAAGAAACAGCTGCTCCCACAAGATTGGATCAGGATTAAAACATGGATTTTTTTTAGATGCGTAATATTTTCAAACCAGAACAATATATGTATCCAAAATTTTTTAAAAAGAAAAGTAACTAAATAAACAATAAAAATGAAATGCACTATATGATCCACAATGTAGGATGAGGGAAAATGTAATGGAGGAAGAAAAGCTCAAGAGGACATTATTTTGAATATGAAAAACTGGAATTAGATTGTATGCCTCATTGCAATGTTAAATTTTGTGAATTGATAATTGCACTTAAGGTAATTACATAGTGAGTATCATTGTTCTTAGGATATGCACATGGAAGTACTTTGTGTTCAAGGAGCATGATGTATGCAACCAACTTTAAAATGTTCAGAATATACACATACAATATATAGATAGGTAGACGCATAGATAGATGGAAATAATGATACTCTAAATATGGCAAAAGATTAAAATTAATGGATATGGGTATCTGGAGGGGGTGGGAGTATGCTAGAGCTTTTTATATTTGGTTTGTATTATTTTTGCAACAGTTTTTTTTAAGTTTGAAATAGCTTAAAATTTAAAGTAAAAATAATATAGTGGTTGTGTATTTTGGTTTGCCTGGTGATTTGCTCAAGAATTTGTCGAGAGGCTTGCCTTTGTTTTACCCAACTCAGGATAGAGCAGCTTCCCAAGTGAAAATTTCCAACAGCATTTAAAGACATATATTTCCCATAGACACCTGGAGTAATGGCTGGCAGATGGTACATAATGAAAACAGATAGAAAAGCCTGGGGAAGTGGAAGCTGAGGAGGAAGACATTTGAGGAAATAAGAACCTTGATGGATTTACTATATATATATCAGGGAATCAAAATTGCAATGCCCGAGTCCAAGGCTTTTCACATGCTCAGAAAAGACCTGAGTGGCCTAGGCTTACACATCTGACTGATCATTGAGCTCCATTCAAGTAGAAGATAAGAAACAAGGCAGAATTATAAACAGGTTGCTGAAGGATTGAAAGAGTGTGCCAGCTCAGAGTGAATCTGAAATGACCAGAAGAGGCTATGTTGCTGTTGTTGTTGTTTGGCTTCAGGAATTTAAGATAATCTCCGATAGGCCAATGACTGGCAGATTACTAAAATAACAGAATATCGGTTCCAATAACATGACCAAATATGACAAAAACTACAATTTTTGCAAATGTAATTTGGAAAAGTCACTAGACAAATGGATTACTGCTGCCTTCAACAAGCAATAACAGCAAACCTCTTGGAAGAGTGAGAATCTGATCTCAGAATTACCACATTATAATAGTCAATACATGCATTTTGAAACAAAAATGTATAAGGTATACAAGAAACAAGGTTTGGCCCATTCAAAGGAGAAAAAATGAGAGGAACTGTCCCTGAAGAATCCTAGACATTGAACATACTAGACAAAGACTTTGATTAATCTTACATATGTTCAAATAGTTAAAGGAATATATAGACCAAAAAAAAAAAAAAAAACAAAAACGAAAGAAAACGAGAAAATAGAAAATGTCAATAAAGAGATTGGCATTGATATACAAAGGAATCAACTAGAAAACTGGAGATGAAAAATACTATAGTAGAAAAGAAAAATTCACTAAAGGTGTTCAATAGTAGCTTTGAGTAGACAGAAGAAAGAATAAGTAAACTTAAAGGTAGAGTAACTTAAATCACCCAGACTGAGGAGAAGAAAGGAAGAAAGAATGAAGAATAATAGGCAAAGTCTAAGGGACTTGTGAAACACCATCATCATGACCAACATATACGTTATGGGCAACTTAAATGAAGAAATGGTCAAAATGAATATATGAAGAAATAAAGGCTCCAAACCTCCAGATTTATGAAAGGCATGAATTTAAATATTCTGTAAGTGAAATATTCTCCAAGTCAGATAAATTCACATAGACCCACATAAAGACACATTGCAATAAAACTGTAAAAATCAAAGAAAAAGAATCTTGAAAGTAGCAGGGGAAAAGCAACACATTATTATCAAGGGATCTTTAATAAGATGAAGTGTTGATTCTCATAATAATCCATTTAGGCCATGCAGAGGATGACATAGTGAAAGAGCAGAAAGGAAAAGAAGAACAGAAAATTGTCAACCAAGAATTCTATATTCAGCAAAATTATCCTTTGAAAATGAGGATGAAATTAAAATGTTTCCAGATTTAAACAAAAATTGAAGGATTTCACTGCCTATAAAGATGCTATACAAGAAATGTTAAAGCCAGTCCTTCAGGATGAAAGGAAAAGATATTAGACCATAACTAGAAGCCAATAAAAGCCACTACATATTAACCATAAATGCTACTATTATTGAAATTTTGGTTTATAAACAAAAAAAATCATTAGTTTGTAATTATTTAAAAGACAATTGCATAAACCACAATTATAAATTTATGCTATTGGACACACAGCTTAAAAGTATAATATCTGACAATAACAGTATAAAGCCAATAGAAATGAAGATGTATAATAGCAGAATTATTGTGTGCTATTGAAGGTAAGTTGGCATCAACTGAAATAGATTGTTTAGGTTCATAATCATAACTGCCATGGTAACCACCAAGAAAATAACTGAAAAATTCACAGAAAAGAGATCAAAGGGAGAAAGAGTTATGCTAGAAAATTATCAAATGCAAAAGAAGGCAGTATTAGTGGCATTATGGAACAAAAAAATGTATGTATGACATATAGGAACCAAAGAGGGGTATGACATAAGTTTTACTTCTCAATCATCACTTCGAAGATGAATGGATTAAATTCCACAATTAAAAGGCAGATATTGACAGAATGGATAGGGAAACAGAAAACATTCTCCAACTATATATTATCTACCAGAGACTCACTATGTCCAAAAGCCCAATTAAGTTGAAAGTGAAAGTGTGGAAAAAAGATATTCCACACAAATAATAAACAAAAGAGTACTGGAATGGCTACACCAATAACACACAAAATAGACTTTGTCAAAATTGTGACGAGGGACAAAAAAGAATATTATGCATTGATAAATGCTCAATTCTTCAAAGAAAATAGCAATTATAAATCTAACCACCAAACAAAAGTTATCCATATGCAGATAATAAACTCAGACCCTGATCTACCATAAACAAAAACAACTCTAAGTGTATCAGGGAGCTAAATATAAGAGTAAAAACAATAAACCTCTTAGAAGAAAACATAGGAGTAAACCACTATGACCTTGGATTTGGCAATGGATTCTTAGATATGACAGAAAATCCATGAGCAATTGAAGAAAAAAAAATAGACAAATAGGACTTCATCGAAATTTAAAATTTTTATGCACTAAAGGACGTTGCCACACAGTGAAACTACAACTTATTTAATGGGAGAAAAATTTGCAAATTATATACCTAATAAGGGTCTATTATCTGAATATGTAAAGACCTCTTAAAATTCAAAAACAAAATGACAAACAAGATAATTAAAAGATGGGTGTGCTGGTTTGAAGCTGTTAAGTACCCAAGAAAAGCCATGTCCTTTAATCTTCATTCCATATTGCTTGGTGGGATATTTCTGATTGTTTCCATGAGGATTTTACCTATCCAATTGTAGGTAGTAATTTTTTATTAAATAGTTTCCATGGAGATGTGTCTCAACCCTTTCAAGATGGGGCTACTTAATAGAGCACTTTAAGAGGGAACCATTTTGGGAAAAGCTTGAGAATCAACAGAACCAACAGAGCCCACACAGCTAGAAACCTTTGGTGATGCATCAAGAATGCACCCCCAGGAAAGCCATTGAAGAAGCCTGGAAAGAAAGCTGGCAGATGTCGCCATGTGCTTTCTCCAGCTGATAGAGGAACCTCAAACATCATTGGCCCTCTTGAGCCAAGGTATCTTTCCCTGAATGCCTTAATTTGAACATTTTTATAGACTTGCCTAAATTTGGACATTTCACAGCCTAAGAACTATAAAATTTCAGTGTAATAAATTCCCTCTTTTAAAAGCTATTCCATTTCTGGTATATAGCATTCCAGCAGCTTTTATAAACTAGAACAAATGGGCAAAAGATTGAGTAGAAATGTCTTCAAAGAACATATACACAAGGCCACCAAGCACACAAAAATATGCTCAACAAGAATAGTAGGAAATGCATATCACAACCACAAAGACATACCACTTCCCACACATAAGGATGGCTATATTAAAAAAATGGAAAATAATAAATGTTAGCAAGGATGTAGTATAATTGGAACCCTCATGCAGTCAATTATAAGATGGGGCAGGCTCTGAGAAAAACAACTTAGGAGTTCCTCAAATTTATACATAGAATTACCAAGTGACTTAGCAATTCATTCCCAGATATATACCTCAAAGAATTGAAAACAGGCACCCGAACAGATGCACGCCTATGGATGTTTATAGCAGTAGTATTCACAATAACCAAAAGGAAGAAACAATCCATATGTCCAACAATGAGTGGATGGACAAAGAAAAAGTTGTAGATATAAGAATATGGGAGAGTATGAACCTGCAGAAATCAGTCCCTCTACAGAACAACTACTATACAAGGAGAAACTGTCTGAACCCACAATTTTGAAACTCCAAAGTTCAGTAAAAACAACAACGACAACAACAACAAAACATGCAGCATCTAGGGAAATAGTGAGAAGTAGGAGGATAGTAAATTGCAGTAAATAACAGTGAATTACAGTCTCCACATGGTAGCTGCATTCCATCCCCAGTCTCACAGCTGGCAGCAGTGAGGTACTTACATTCAGCCTTTGATGCAGTGTGCTGGTGCCAGGGTGGGACATAAAGACCCACACACTCAAGAACCACGAGTGTGTGGCCTGATCACCGATCACTGCTTTTGATAACCTGCCTCAGACTGCTATGAATCCAGTTCTGATGGCAAACATTTTTGCAGCCTGCCATGGAAAAAGACAGTACACTTCCTCAGAGTAGCAGAGGAGTGTTGAAGGACTGCATTAACTGAGCAAGTAAAGAGTCAAGAAAATGCAGCTTTGATACATGGGAGAAGGTCCTGGCACCATTCCTGGATGCTCCCCCATTCCTTCCTCGTGGTGATTTGGAGCCAGTTGGCACTCAATTTTTGGGTTGCTAGCCTTGTTCCAGCTGGGAAAGACAGACTTGGGAAACTCCTCCCTGGTGTGTCATGCTTCCCAGAAATTGCTTCCTGGCAAAGCAGCTTGAGATATGGAAAGCAGAAAAAGAAATACTTGATTTGGTGGCAAAGGGTAAAGGCTTATGTGTTATTGAGTCCTCCAGTGGAACACCCAGGAAAGGGAGAAAGTCTGTATGTTGGTTTGAAAGGATGCATGTACCCTAGACAAGCCATGTTTTAATTAAAATCCCATTTCATAAAGGTAGGATAATCCCTATTCAATACTGTATGTTTGAAATTGTAGTCAGATCGTCTCCCTGGAGATGTGGTTTAATCAAGAGTAGTTGTTAAGCTGGATTAGGTGATGACATGTCTCCACCCATTTGGGTGGGTCTTGAGAAGTTTCTGGAGTCCTATAAAAGAAGAAACACTTTGGAGAATGAGAGATTCGGAGAAAGCAGAGAATGCTGCAGCACCACAAAGCAGAGAGTCCACAAGCCAGCAACCTTTGGAGATGAAGAAGAAAAATGCCTCCCGGGGAGCTCATGAAATAGAAAGGCAGGAGAAAAAGCTAGCACTTGATGCCATGCTCGCCATGTGCCCATCCAGCTGAGAGAGAAACCATGACTGTGTTCACCATGTGCCTTCTCACTTGAGAGAGAAACCCTGAACTTCACTGGCTTTCTTGAACCAAGGTATCTTTCCTGGATGCTTTTGATTGGACATTTCGGTAGACTCGTCTTAATCGGGAAATTTTCTTGGCCTTAGAATTGTAAGCTACCAACTTACTAAATTCCCCTTTTAAAAACCATTTTGTTTCTGGTATATTGCATTCTGGCAGCTAGCAAACAACTAGAACTGTCTGTTTCTTGGGTGTAGAGGAAGGATTTAAGTTCCTGTAAACAGGGGAATTCCTAAAGCCATTAGCAAACACAAGCCCAGGGAGAAGGAGAAGATTTGGCTTAGCAACAGATCTTGTTAATAAATTTTAGGAGTTAGGGAGAGAGGGAGGGAGGGAGGGAAGGAAGGAAGGCAGGCCTTTGTTTAAGTTTCCTAGAATGCCCAAGTGAATAACATGAAATGTTATGGCTTACACAATGGGAATTAATTCACTGATGGTTCTGAAGCCAGAAAAATGTTCAATTAAAGGCATCATCAAGGAGATGCTTTCTACCCCAAAGACTGTTGAATTCTGGGGCTAGTTGCCAGTGACCCCTGGTTCCTCTGTCATATGGCAAGGCAAATGGCAATGTCTCCTGGTCTCTTCCTTCTTTTCAGGGTTCTGGGGCATATTCCTGCTTTCTGTGGCTTTCTTTCTCTGTCTGAATTTCATTAGTGTTTATAGGTCTCTGGTAATAGAGTTATGACTCATCCCGATTGAAATGGGACACAACTTAACTGAAGTAACCTCATCAAAGATCCTATATTTAAAATGAGTTCATGCCAACAGGAATGGATTAGAGATAAAACAAGTTTTCCTGTGGATATGTACATCATTAAACCACCATGCCTTTATCTAGCAAATCCAGGAATTGCATTTGAGGTATGAAATTTTATTTAAAAAAACTTATCTAATCTAGTAAAATGGAGTGTGTGGGCGGGGAAGAATCCTAGCATCCCTGGACTAAAATCAAGATTTCTGTTCTCTGGCCTTGACTCTGCCCTCTAACTTGCTGGTTTTCCTAAAGGAAATATCTTCCTTTCTTAGGAATTCGGGTTCCTTATCTTCAAAATGATAAGGTAGACTGAAATAATTTATGAGAAGTTTTCAAACTCTGTCTTTCTGAGTCTATCATTCCTGATTTTACCAGAAGAATAGAAACACAGATTTTTCAGGAAGTACTAGAAAAATGAGAGGACACAAGCACATGGGTTATGGGGAGACAAAAAAGGAGATCCCCAAGGAGAGCAAAGGCATGAGAAAAGGTGGAGACAAACTGTGAATGGAACTTTTCTGCCTTATGGATTCACTCAGTCTAATCCTGGTCTCAAGTTTTAGTCAATACGCTTTTCAACACTCATAGACATCCTTAAGTTCTCATCATCCCCACTCAGTGGAAGTTTTATTTAGTATTGTATTATACACCCCCTCTTTCACAAACACTTCCTCACAATTCAGTTGGTTGGCCAAGATTTCACGCAACATAATTGGCATAATTGGTTGTGAGAATTTAGAACAACTTGTATTCCTTTATATATTTTCCCTGTTACAGGAAAGAAATTGGAAAAGACTTATTCTTCCAGCTATGACACATACATTGTTGAGCTAGAAGTTATCTGCTTGACTTCTTTGAGGAAAACCAACCAGGACCTCAGAGTCCTTTGTGACTTTAATACCTGAGATAAAGGAAACTCTGGTTCAGTTCCTACTCAATTTCTGCACTATGTGAGCTAGGACAAGTTACCTCCCACATTCAGACCTCAATTTGCTAATCTATAAAGAGGAGGAATTGGAACGCATAGCTTGAATGTGTGTTCCAGCTTTATGACTATATTTTAAATTATAATCTTCCCTATATTGTCATGCTGTTTTTCTCATGACATCATATTTTTGGGGCATATTTTTGCAGATGTTACTAGATTGTTAGAAGCCCCTATCCGTGTGAGTGCATACCTTGCAAAAAGTCAAGGATTCCAAAATATCTTCCTGTACAGAAGTCCTGGACCATGTGTTCCTCTTCAGGCAGTAGATGTGTGACTGGAAATTGGTGCTTAAAACTAAGGCATCCATAGTCTGAAATCTAGCCAGAAATCAGCTGTAAGTTCACTCAGGGTGGGTTCTGTCCTTTTTTTTCCCCCCCTTTATTAGAGAAGTTGTGGTTTACAGAACAAGCATGCATAAAACTCAGAATTCCCATATACCACCCTATTACTAACTCTTTGCGCTGATGTATAACATTTGTTACAATTGATGGTAGCACATTTTTATAATTATGCATATTATTGTCCATGATTTAACATAGGATTCACTGTCTGTGTGGTGTAGTTCCATGGATTTTTTTTTTTTTTACAAAATTTTATTCTGTTACCATATATGCAATCTTAACATTTTCCTTTTTAAACAGTCAGTTATACATTTCAGCGCTGTTAATTATATTCTCAAAGTAATGCTACCATCACCATCATCTACTACCAAAATATTTCCATCATTTCAAATAGGAAATGTGTACATTTAAAGCCTTACTTGCCATTCCCTAGTCCCACTCCATCCCCTGGTAATCTATTTTTAGATTATGACTCTGTGAATTTACTTATTCTAATTATTTCAAATCAGCAAGATTATACAAAATTTGTCCTTTTGTTTCTTGCTTATTCCTTTCAATGTGTTGCATTCAAGGTTTATCCATGAACATCAGTGTACAAATATCTGTTCATATCCATGTTTTTGATTCTTTTTGGTATTACCTAGTAGTGGGATTGCTTGGTCATATGGTAACCCTATACTTAGCTTTCTGAGGAAGTGCTTACTTGTCTTCCACAGTGGCTGCACCATTTTACATCACCACAGCAATGAATGAATGTTCCTATTTTTCCACATTTTGTCCAACACTTGTTATTATTATTATTTTTAATTATAACCGTTCTAATGGATGTGAATTGGTATCTCACTGTATGTGGGTTTCTTTTTTTAGAATAAGCAGATGAAAAATTTATTAAAATGTATGTGAGAGAAAAGAACAAGAAGAATAAGCAAAGAAAAAAACAAAAAAATAAAAGAAATATTTAAAAAGTCTGTGAGAAGATATGTGGGCACTTTGCAAGAAAAGAGGGGTGAGAGGAGAGAGGCTCTGATACTGTGAGGCCATTTAGTTTTATAGATTTTTGCTCTTTTAAAATTTTTATTAACTATTTTACTATCCTCCTCTTTCCCCTCATCTGTGGATGCTTGATTGTAGACTCACTCAAGGGTGGTTGATTTTCTCAATCCTTCTCCCTTCTTTGTGATGCTTGAGTGTAGATGCTTCACTTATGTGAGGGCCCTTTGGCCCCCAGGTGCTGTTTATTACTTTTCATCTCAGAGATATCATTCTCCTTGAAGCCCAGTTGTTCCTTGAAATTTGCCCTTTGTTCATCATCAAGCCACCACCCTAATTCTAATCCTTAATCTTAAGGAATTTGGGCTGATTGTCCATCTTCTGTAGCTGCTTCAAGATGCCGTGCATTTCAGGCCCTACTTGTGGGAGCATAGAAGTCTCTGGCTATGTTATTGAGGGTGGCTGGCTGGTTGGCCATGGAAATCGAAGCATAACCTCTAGTGAGAAGTTTGTTATGAAAGGTTTATAATCTGTAAAAAACAAACTGGGTTAAGAAATTATATGCATGGTCCGAACAGAAGTAGGAGTGAGATGGAGCTCAGGGTTTTTTTTTTTTTTTTTTTTTTTTAACATGGGCAGTCACCAGGAAGCGAACCCTGGTCCTCTGGCATGGCAGGCAAGCATTCTTGCCTGCTGAGCCACCATGGCCCCTTTAGAATTCTTAGGAACACAGTTAGTTGGGGCCTGGCATGCTGTGGCAGTTTGTAATATCTGGCTGAAATTTGCATAAGAGTGCTTCTTGACTCTATTTGAAATTTATCAACCACTGAATTTGTATTTCCCTTTTTGGATAACTAATTTTATGATGCAAAGGTCAGGCTTATGTTTGTAAGTCATATCTTACATTACTAGGGAGACTTACCTGCCTGGGAGTCACATACCTTGCAGGGAGAAGACAATTTGGCTTAGAGAAAGAGACTACATTTGAGCAACAAAAGAGATTTTCTGGGAATGAATCTTAGGCATTAATTATAAGTAGATTTAGCTTTGCTATTACAGAAATATGTTTCATAAGGGCAAGCCTCAAGATTGAAGGCTTGGCTTATTAATTTTGGAATCCTCTCCACCAGCACAATCTCTTAGGAATATGGGGAGTAAAGTTACTAAGCATCCATGGGACAGCTTTCCTGAGAGAAGTCTGAACCTATGGTTCTGGGATTTCTTAGGGCTTGCCAAGAAAAATTCCAGGGCAATTCTCTGAAGGAATCTTTACTCCCTGCCAGCCCAATTTCTTGGGAACAGGAGAGTAAAGTCACTGGGCATCCCTGGGACATGTTTAGACCTATGCTCCTGTTCACCTCACCTGAGAGAAGTCTAGGACAACATTCCCAGGAAAACCTTTGTTCTCTAGGTTTCCTGTTTCCTGAGGGCTAAAAAGTGAGCATGCTCTAGAAAAAAGGAGACTTTATATTCAGCTGCAATGAATCTCAGTAGATGCTTAATCATTAAGGCCTGGAGGGGAGACACTACCTTTGGAAGATATCCAATTTACATGAGCATAGACTAGGGGTGGCTCTCCTAGAATATCAAAGACAACACCTTACTTGGTATGAGAATCCTTAGCCCATAATCCTGTGTTAGAATAGATGAAAAGTCTCAGAAGGCATCAAAACCCAGAGAGAGAAGAAAGAAAGAAAGAAAAAGAGTCTCATGGAGGCAGAGGAGAGGATATCTGTGGAAGATGTGAAAAGTGAATCCAGGAGGAGGCAGAGATTGGGTCCCCAGAGGGGAGGAAAAGAGAGAGCATGGTATGTGATGATTAGGTTCTGGTGTTAACCTGGCCAAGCATTTATGCCCACTTATCTAGTCAGGCAAGCACTGGCCTGACCATTGCTGCAAGGATATTTGGTGGGTGGTTGATAAACTGGGAGGTTGGGGTATGGAATCATCAGTCAACTGATTGTATCTGTGGCTGATTACAACTCTGATCAACTAAAGCTTGTCTCCATAATGAGATAATCCAATCAATTTAAGGTTTTTAAGGAAGAAGAGAGACTCTTTCATTGCTTCTTCAGCTAGTGAGTCTCTTCTGTGAACTAGAGCTGTCAGCTTCACAGCCTGCTATATGGATTTTGCTTCTTCTATTCCTGTGGTTACATGAGACACCTTTATAAATCTCTTATTTACAAATCTCTCCTATTGGTTCTGTTTCTCTAGAGTAGGAAATAGAGTTTAGGTTCTGTTTCCTAAAGAAGGAAAATCTCAGAGAGCTAAGGAGAGAGAAAGAGAGAGAGAAAGAAAGGAAGCTTTATTTGACTCCCATTGTGGACTCCTGAACAAATGGGGAAAAGCCCGTCATGTCTCAAGGGCAGTAGCGCTCACCACTCTGAGTTTTTTCGATCTGTATCGTGAGGAGATGGGCTTCTGTCACCTCTGAGGAGGGAGCCAGAGAACTCAGGGTAGACCGTGTTTATGTCCTTGGAAAGCTGTATCAGAGTCCCTGGATTCCTAGAGACACAGAAGCCAAGTGAATAGAGAGCTCTTGGGGAGCCAAGGAGAGAGAGAGTAAAAAAAAAAACAGCAGGGGAACTAGATTTGCCTTCCATTGAATTCCTGCTTGACTTGGGGAAAAACCCCAGTTGGATCTCAAGGGCAGTCTCACCTGCCACACTGAGTTTCCATTGATCTGCATGGCATGGAGATGGGTTCCTGCCACCTGAGAAGGGAGCCAGCAGACTCAGAGTAGATAAAGTTTATGTCCTGGAGAAGCTGAATCAGAACCCCTAGATTCTTGGAGACACAGAGTTTCATGAGGATGTAGGAGTTGATAACAATGAGCCAACAAAGAAAAAAGTGAAAGTATGTGCCCAGGCCTCCTGGTCAATAGCCATGCCTTATCAAGCCAAATGCTCAGAGAAAAGTGTCTCCTTGTCTCACCAATGTATGTTGCTGGAGTTCATTTCCTAGGTTCTTGGTCATGCCATGAGAAAGAATTCAAGGGCACAGCACAGCATAGAGTAAGCAGGTAGAAAATTTATTAAGAACACATGTGAACAGAGATGCAGGCACTCTCACAAGAAAAGAGGGGGTGAGAAGTGAGAGGCCTCTGTGCTTTTTTAAAAAACATTTTTATTGTAAAATACATATACAAAGTAAAGAAAAAGCAATAATTTTCAAAGTACACTTCAAGTAGTTTTAAAACAGATTTCAGAGTTTGTTATGAGTTACCATTCCACTATTTTAGATTGTTCCTTCCGGCTGCTCTGAAATATTGGAGGCTAGAATAAATTTTAAAACAGTGATTCAGCCATCATACTCATTCAGCAGTCATACTCATTAGTTAAATCCTATTTTTTCTATTTTAACACCTCTTTCTCCTTTGATCTTTTTCCCAATCTATAGGCATCTTTAGGCAATGCCGTTCTGACTTTTTCATGTTGAAAAGGATTGTGAACATTGTAGGTCTTATAATGTTTTGATTTGCATTTCTTTAGGCTAATGATGTTCAGCATCTTTTCATGTGCTTTCTGGCCCTTCATATCCTTTCTTTAGAGAGATGCAAATCTGTAGACCATATTTTTATTTGGGTTGCTTGTCTTTTTGTTCTTAGGTTGAAGAATTTGTTTACATGTTATGAGTATAAAACTTTTATTGTTTATGTGGTTTTCAAACATTTTCTCCCATTGTATGGTTTGCCATTTAGCTTTCATGTAAAGTCCTTTGGTGGAGCAAAAGTTCTTTTAACAATTTTCATTTGATTTTTGTGTAAAGTGTGAGGTATGGGTCTTCCAACATTTTTATTTTTGCAAATGCAGGTCCAGTTTCTCCATTTGTTGAGGAGAGTATCTTTTTCAATTGAGTGGTCCTTGCCCCCCTTGTAAAAAGTAAGTTGACTGTAAGTTTGGGGGTTGATCTATATATCTATCCTGTGCCACTATAATGCATTTTGATTACTGTGGATTTGAAATAAGTTTTGAGATCAGGAAGAGTGATTCCTCCAACTTCCTCCTTCATTTTAAAGTGGTTTTAGCTATCATGAGACCTGGGAGAGGCCCAGGTGTTTCCCAGCCACAGGGTCACACACTGGCTGTGTGAGTGCAATTATGACATATATTTTGTGATTGGATTTTCTGTTTCTGCAAAGACAGCTGTTGGAGCTTTGATTGGGATTGCATTGAATCTACAAATTGATTTTTGGTAGCATTTACCTGTTAACAATATTTATTCTTCCAATTCATGAACACAGAATGCCATTCTATTTATTTAGGTCTTCTGTGATTTCTTTCAGCAATGCTTTATGGCTCCCTGCATACAAATACTTTAAATCTTTGGTTAGATTTGATCCTAGATATTTGATTCTTTTGGTTGCTATTATGAATGGAATTTTTTCTTGATTGTTCATCGCATGTGGATATAAATGTAAATGCTACTGATTTTAGGTGTTGATCTTGAACCTCACCGCTTGGCTGAATTCATTTATTAGCTCTAGGAGCTTTTTCGTCTATTTTTTTTTCTTTACAGGATTTTCTGTATTTAGGATGATGTAATTTGCAAATAAGGAAAGTTTCACTTCTTCCTTTCCTATTTGGATGCTTATTGTTTCTTTTTCTTTCCTAATTGCTTTGAGTAGAACTTCCAGTACAATGTTAAATAACAGTGGTGACAGTACGAATTCTTGTCTTATTCTTAGAGGGAAAGCTTTCTTTCACCATTAGGAAGGATGTTTGTTGTGGGTTTTTCACATAGGCCCTTCATCATATTGAAGAAGTTTCCTTCTATTCCTAGTGTTCTAGTGTTTTTGTTAGAAGAGGTTCTCAATTTTGTCAAATGCCTTTTCAGTATCAATTGAGATGATCGTGCGTTTTTTACCCTTCATTCTGTTAATTTCTTATATTACATTAATTGCTTTTCTCCTGTAGAACCAACCTTGCATTCCAAGGATAAATCCCACTTGATCATGGTATATAATTCATCTAATATACTGTTGCATTTGGATTGCAAGTATTTTGTTGAGGGTTTTTGCATCTATACCTTAAAATTTATTGTTCTGACACCTCCTTTTCTTGTAGTATCTTTATCTGGCTTTGGTAAGAGGGTGATGTTGGCCTTATTGAATTAACTAGGGAGTGTTCCCTATGCTACAATTTTTTGGAAAAGTTTGAGCGGAATTGGAGCTAAGTCTTTTGGGAATGTTTGATAAAATTCTTCTATGAAGCTGTGTGGTCTGGGCTTTTCTTTGTTTGAAGTTTTGATTACTTCTTCAATCTCTTTACTGGTATTTGTTTTGTTGATATATACTATTTCTTCTTTAGTCATTGTAGGTAGTTTGTGTGTTTTTAGTAATTTGAACATTTTATTTAGGTTATTTAATTTATTGACATAAATTGTTCATAGTAACCTCTTTTATTCTTTTTTACTTCATCAGGGTCAGTAACAATGTTCTGTTTTCATTCCTGATTTTCATTATATGTATCCTCTGTTTTCCTTGTCAGTCTAGCTAAAGTTTAGTCAATTTTATTAATCTTTTCAAAGAACCAATTTTTGGTTTTGTTGAATCTTTCTATTGTTTTGTTTGTGTTCTATTTCATTCCTCTCAACTCTAATCTTTCCTATTTCCTTCTTTTCTGTTCTATTTTGGCTGTACCACAAATTAATGTGGTGACCTGGTCATAGAAGCAACTTCTACTAGTGGTTCTAGTTATTTTTTCTAATTGCCTATATTTTTTAGTTTGTTACACAAATAATATATGAATACATATTTACTGTGAGCCAAATTTTTAAAATATAAAATAATATAGGATAAAAAAGTATAGTACCCATTATCTTCTCTTCAAACTCATTTCCCATACCTATAAAAGTCTTTAAAGTTATGCTTGAATGTGTGTGTTTACAATGCATATATATATGTATACATATTTTCTTTTTTCTTTCTTATCATATATATATTTGAAATCTATTTCATATATATGTGAAGTATGTATAAAGCTATAGATATCATGTATGTGTATTCTATGTATATCTATACATTGCATAATTTGTACATTGTATTGCATAGCTTATTTACATGGAGTCACTCTGTCTAATGTACTATGAATTGATTGTTTTCAATTAATATATGAGATTCTAATGATATATATGATCCATCTGACTTTTTTTTTTTACAAAGCTATATGAAGTTTCATGGTCTGAATCTGCCTTTATTTACATATTGCTTATTGTTTAGGTTATTCTAATTTTATTTTATTATAAGCAGCATCTCTTATCTTATGAGCATGTCTATAGATATGTTTCTAGTAGATGACTTTTGAAGCCAGGCATGTTTTATGATAAATTATAACACTCAAATTCTATGCCGATTGTTCTCAGTGGATTTGTCTTTCAAATAGAAGGCTTGGCATATGTAATTTCTAAGTTATCTTCCAGTAATATAAGTCCTAGTTTCTGATAAAGACCTCAGCACCAGAAGTATTATAATATTAATGAATTCTCATATATTTACCATCTCAGAGACTTGTTAGATACATATAGCTGAGAGAAAATTTATTCTGGGTTTTTAAGTTTTTATTTTATAAAATAGCCAGAGTCTGGATTAAGTAAGTAGTGACATTCCCTGTCTGCAGGAATCCTGAGTATATTATGATCCATCCTATTGACTGGCATTCTGGCATTGTGTGTCCACACAGTTATCTCTTGTGCACTAACACAGTGGTTGCCCAGCCTCTCCTACGTCACTGCTTGGAACATTAGCTGATGGTCTGGAAATCCAGAGTCATTTTGGTTAGTTTTAATAAGGTTGTATTTGCTAAAGCATGACTGACAGAATTAAGTTAACATTTATGAGAGAAACCTCAACCTTGGAGCTGTAGTAGGCAGACAGCCAACAGAAATTGTTTTGTGGATGAAATATTTCCTAAAAATAGCTCTCCCAGCTCAGCCTAATGCAATTAAAGTTAGTGATGTACATAATATGAAAACTGGGAGCTTTTCCTGCTAATAACCACTGTGGAACTGAAGCAATCCATTTCATTAATTTAATATACACTTTCATAGTCCCCTGATAATAGAAGTATAATTAAAATGATATGCTTTGATAGGCTTTTCTTTCTAAAATGAAAATTTGCAAGTACACGTTTAGAAATATATATTATATATTATTTTTCTGTAATTATTCCTCATTGTACATTTATTTTGGATTCTCCTTATACGACACCCACTTCCCTGTCCCCACCCCACTTTAAAATATTTCCTTGAAGTGGGATTCTCCTGACATTGGTAGTGATACATTTCCTGAGTCTGGGAGCTGTTAAGGAGGAGAATTATCAAAACTCTGAGAATTAGCTTCTGAAAACTAAAGATGGGAGGATTTTGGTTTGAATTTTAATTTATTTAAAATTTTCCCTCTTCCTACTTACAAAGAGACTCAGTTCAGCTTGGAAAAGAAAAGAGCACAATAAGATTTAAGATTCCAAAGGACTGAAAGCAATTAACATAGGATAGTCTAAGGACATGGGATGCCATTTAATGCACAATTGGATAAGCTATGCTTTCCTGTAATTTTCTAACTATATGATTTTCAGAATTGTTTTAGAATTCATGTCATATAGATTATTTTAATTTAAAAAACTTTGCTTTTTGGGAAATAACCTAAACTCTTGTCATTCTTTATTAACCATGTTTTAACATATATGATTTTTTTTCCTATGTCCCCAACAAAGCATGACTATGAATGTTTGAATCAACTCATAAAAAGAAATTAAGGATAGAGAGGATGATCACACAATATGGTGGGTATAATTAACTCTGAATTAAGAGTGTGATTGTGTTTGAAAGGGGATGTTTAGAATGTTTGTGTGCCACTAGAAGGAAAGCTAGTAGATAAAACTTGGGACTGTATAACACAGTGAGCCCTGCAGTGGATGATGATGGTGATTAACAGTGCTAATATAAAAATGATCTTTCATGAACTGAAACAAAGGTACATTCTACCATAGGTGTTAATAATAGAGCAGTGTATATGAAAAATACACCTGTTGCAAGCTATGGACTAGAGTCAACAGTAATATTTTATTATTGTTTTATCAGAAGTACCAAATGTACCACACCGATGTTAAGGGTCAATAATAGTGTGAGATAAGGGTAGGAGATGTTTTTGTTTTCATTTTTGCTTTTCTAGTAATGAAAGTGTTTTAAAATTGATTGTGGTGATGAACGCTCACTCTGTAATGATACTGTGAACTATTGATTGTACACTTTGGATGGATTGTGTGATATGGGAATAAATCTCAATCAAACTGCTGAAGAAGAAAAAAATTCAAAAAACAAATTGAGAAATTATGTTCCAGTTTTAAAAATTGTAATAAAAAGAAATTTTTAAGGGAAAAGAGTTCTGAGCTATGTTTAAGTAGCTATAAATTCTGATGGAGTTTAGAATATTCATATAGAAAATTGATAAGCATAGCCTTTGTATCAATTATTCACACAGAAACTTTGAAATTCAGCTTCTCCTGCTAGGCTTTATCATCTATGAGAGGAGCATTAATCCTTTTCTATAGTTTTTTTTTTGTTAGAGAAGTTGTAGGTTTAAGAAAAATCATGCATAAAATGCAGAGTTCCCATGTACCACCTTATGATTAACACCTTGCATTAGTATTGTAGATTTGTTGCAATTAATGCAAGAAATTCTTTATAATTTTACTAAAAGCTATAGTCCATGGTTTACATTAAGGTTCATTGTTTGTGTTGTACAGTCCTATAGATTTTTAAAAATTATTGTTGTAACATTTATACAACCTTTAACCACATTCAAACATATAATTTGGTATCATAAGTAATTATGTTCACAATGTTGTGAACATAATTGATTTTCATTATTCCAAATTAAAACTCTGTATAATTTAAGTATTAGATCCCCATTCCCTACCCTCACCATTATCCCTGGTAACCTATATTCTGGATTCTGACTAACAAATTTTGTTTATTCTTATTATTTCATTTCAAAGAGATCATACAATATTTGTCCTTATGTGTCTGGCTTATTTCACTCAACATGGCATCTTTAAGGATCATTCATATTATCATATGTTTCAGAACTTCTTACTTTTTTATGGCTGCATATTCCACTGTGTATGAATAACACATTCTGTTTATCAAAACATCGGTTAGTGGACATGAGTTGATTTAATCTTTTTTGGCAATTGTGAATAATGATGCCATGAACATGGGTATGCAAATATCTGTTTGTGCCCCTGCTTGATTGTCAGATCATATGGTAATTCTATAATTCACTTTCTCAGGAATTTCCAAATTGTCTTTCAATAGCTGTACCATTGAAAATTGTAAAAGCTATACCATTTTACATTGTTACCAACAATAAATGTCTGTTACTATTTCCATATCCTCTTAAATTTTGAAAATTTCCATTTTTTTAAAAAACAGAAGCCATTCTAGTGTGTGTGAAATAATATCCCATTGAGGCTTTGATTGCATTTCCCAAATGAATAGTGACATTGAACATCTTTTTATACAATTTTAGTCCATTTGTATATCTTCTTTGGAGAAATGTTTGTTCAAATCTTTAGCCCATGTTATAATTGGGTTGTTTGTCTATACATTGATGAATTGTAGGATTTCTTTATATATTCTGGATATGTAGCCCTTAGAGGTTATGTGGCCTCCAAATATTTTCTCCCATTGGGTAAGCTAATGTTTTGCTTTCACAATAAAGTCCTTTGAGGCACAAATGTTTTCAATTTTAATAAAGTTTTTCCTTTCTTTTTTCTTTTTTAATTGGCTATGGGTTTTCATATATGGTCTTTATTGTGGGGAGGAAATTTCCTTCCATTCCTAGATTTCTAAGTGTTTTTTGTCAAGAGGGAGTGCTGGATTTTATCAAATGTTTATTCAATTGAGATGAGATGATGTCAATTGAGTGGCATAGCTTAGTGCATCCCTGTCATTCTGTTAATGCTCTGTATTACATTAATTGATTTCCTTGTGTTGAACCATCCTTGCATAACTGAGATAAATCCCACTTGAGCTTGGAGTATAGTTCCTTGAATATACTATTGAATTCAGTCTGCTAGTGTTCATTGGTGCATATTAGCATCTATGTCCATAAGAAATATGGGTCTGTTATTTTCTTTTCTCATGATATCATTATCTGGTTTTGGTATGATGGTGATGTTAGTATCATAGAATGAGTTAGGAAGTATTCTCTCGTTTTCAATTTTTGGAAGAGTTTAAGTAAATGTAGTAGGTAGGTTCAGGTGTCAACTGGGGGTGATGGTGCCCAGTTTTTCTGTTGTGGTTGGATAAGAGAATGCTTTCTGCAACGAGTGACATTTTAATTTGATCAGTGTCATGATCAGGGACATGTGTCAACTTGGCCAAGTTGTGGTACCTATTTATCTGGTTGGGCAAGAGCTGGCCTGTCTGTTGCAATGAGGACATTTCATAGAATTAGATCATGATCATCCAGCTGCATCCACAGCTGATTCCATTTGTAATCAGCCAAAGAGGAGTGTCTTCTGCAATGAGTGAGGCTTAATCTAATCACGGGAAGCCTTTTAAGGAGGATTCAGAGGAGACAGGTTTCATTCCTGCTTCAGCTGGCGAGCCTCTCCTGTGGAGTTCATCCAGACCCTCCATGAGAGTTATCGGCTTCACAGCCTGCCCTGTGGATTTTGGACTCTTGCGTTCCTGTGGCCACGTGAGACACTTTTATAAATTTTATATTTGCAAGTGTTCCCTGTTGATCTGTTTCTCTAGAGAACCCTAACTAATACAATCAGCTAGAGGCTTAAAAGAAAAGTCAGAAGAGAAAGAAGTAGCTCTGTATAGCTCAGCACAGAGCAGCTTAGTGCATCCCATCTCAGTGCTCAGAGCCGGCATAGATGCAGGCATTTGCAGATACAGAAAGGAAATATCCTGGGGAAAGCCATTTAAACCCAGGAGCTGGGAGAGTGGCCCAGTAGACATTGCCTTGTGCCTCCCTATGTGACAGAGAAACCCAGATGAAATCTAGCTGCCTTTCCTCCAAGAAACTGTAAATTTGTAACCAAATAAATCCTCACTATAAAAGCCAGTCCATCTCTGATGATTGCATTCTGACAGCTTTAGAAAGATAAAACAGATTTTAGTACCAAAGGAGTAGGGTGCTGTTGCATTTCCAAATGCCAAACATGTTGGAACAGACTTTTAAATGAATTAGGGAAAGATTCTAGAAGAATTGTGAGGCGCTTTATAGAGAAAGACTACATTGCTTTGAAGAGACTGTTGATAAAAATATGGACTAAAGATAGTTCCATTGAGGTCTTGGACAGAAATGAGGAACATTGAATATTGGAAGGAAGGTGACCCTTGTTTTAAAGTGTTGGTGAATTTGAAAGAATTGAGTCCTCCTGCTGGATAGAAGGGAAAACTTGAATGTCACAGTTTAGGATACTTGGCTGGGGATATTTCCAAACTGAGTATGGATGATGCAGCCTTGTTTCTGCTTGCAACTTATAGTAAAATGTACAAGAAAGGGATAAGCTAAGAAATCAACTTTTGGTGCAAAGAAACCAGAAATTGATGGTCTGGAAAATTCTGAGTTTCCAGAAAGTGAGACCCCAGAATATAGTGCCCTATGTGAGAATTTAACCAAACATGGACCATTCAGCCATTACATGATAAGTCAGGATTGGAGATGGAGTAATCCAGAAAAGATTTGTGGAAAGTCCTATTATCTGATAGTTTTGATCCATGTATGCTACATGGCAAATCAATAAATTTTTGTGAGACCCATATAAACTGATGTGGAAGGGACAGGAAATGGACAGATAGAAGGAAAAGTAACCTCAGAGGCAGAATCATGGAAGCTAAGGTATGAAGCCAAGAAACCTCACACCAGGAGAGTGGCTCCACCTGTACATGTGGAGGGGGTGAGTTTGCCCTGGTGGCAGAAGGCAGAAGAGCATTTTCTCGATGCTCAGGAAAAGTTCTAGTGCTCCAGGCCTCAGAGAAGGTGGAGCACATTCCGTGGGGATTGGGAGGAGCTTGGCTGCCACTTCATTTTTCTGAAGGTGTTGAGCATGTGCCCCAGAAATGGCAAAGAATCCGGGTGCCACCGGAAGAGGGTTGGACCAAGACAAAGATCTTGGTCTCCCCAGTGTTCCCAAATGTTGCAACCCTCATCCCAGTGTTCAGAGAAAGCAGGGCTGCTGCATAAGCCCTTGGAAAGGGTGAGGCTGCTA
The DNA here is from genome assembly GCA_004026745.1 of Myrmecophaga tridactyla. Taxonomy (NCBI): domain Eukaryota; kingdom Metazoa; phylum Chordata; class Mammalia; order Pilosa; family Myrmecophagidae; genus Myrmecophaga; species Myrmecophaga tridactyla. Next base: position 17,321 of record PVIY010001385.1, on the reverse strand, counting down.
CTTTTTAAAGCCCCAAGGATGAATGACTCTCAGACTTTGAACTCTACTGGAGTGTGTCCTGCAGGATTTTGGAAGTGTTTAGGTTTGTTAACCCCATTTTCATTCCAATTTCTTCCTATGGCAATGGAATAATTTATCCTATAACTGTTCCATCTTTGTATTTTGGAAGCAGATAACTTGCTCTATGTTCACAGGTCCACAGCCAGAGAATAATTTTGCTTTAAGATAGCTCATACCTGTGACTGACTTTAATGAGATTGTATACTATTTTTGAGTTGGTACTGTATTTGTATTGTTACTGAAATGATTTAAGGTTTTGTGATGTTGTAATAAAATGAATGTATTTGTATATGGAGAGATTTAGTACATTGTATGCAGGATGAATGAACATTGTTTAGTGAAAAATGTTATTGTTTTCTATTTAGAGATTGTGAAAAATACATCTATTATTGTTTTCTATTCAAAGATTAAGTGTGGTTTAAGGTTATGTGTATCATTGCCAAGTTGACAAGTCATGGACACTGTAGTACATAGGTTCAGTTGTCCACTTGGCCAGTCAATGGTGCCCAGTTGTTCTGTTACTGTGGACTTAAATCATCAGCATGTGAAATTCATCTATGGCTGATTACATCTGCAGTTAGTTAAAGGGAGTGTCTTCTGCAATGAGTGATGCTTTAACTTGATCAACTGGAGGCTTAAAAGGAGAGTTGGAAGAGAGAGAAGTAGTTCAGTATAGCTCAGTGTAGCTCAGCATAGTTCAGTAACCCCAGGTCAGTGCTCAGAACCAACATGGACCCAAATATTTGGAGATGTAGAGCGGAAAGTCCCTAGGGAAAACTGTTTGAACCCAGAACCTGGGAGAGAGGATCAGAGGATGTCACTGTGTGTCTTCTTATGTGACATAGAAACCCAGATGAAAGCTAACTGCCTTTCTTCTGAGGAACTATAAACTTGTAACTAAATAAATCCCTTTTATAAAGGTTGGTCCATCTCTGTTGCATTGCATCCCAGCAGCTTTAACAAACTAAAAGAGTAGGCTTGGTGTTAATTCTTCTTGGAATGTTTGACAAAATTCTGTGATGAAGCTATCTTGTCCTGGACATTTCCCTGTTCAGAGGTTTGTGATTAGTGATTCAATTTCTTTACTGTGTTATAATTTTTGAGTCAGTGTAGGTAGTTTGTATATTTCTAGTAATTTGCTATTTTGTTTAGATTGTTTAATATGTTGGGTTACATTTGTTCATAGTGTCCTTTTATATTCATTTTGTTCCTGTTGGGTCAGTAGTAATGTCCCCTTTCATTTCCTACTTTTAGTTATTTGAGGCATCTATCTGCCTTTTATTTTCTTTGTCAGTCTAGTTAAAGTTTGTCAATTTTATTATATTTGTAAAAAATCAACTTTTGGTTTTCTCTACTTTATTTTCTATTTCATTTACCTCTGCTCTAATCTTTGTTATTTTCTTCTATCTGCTCACTTTTTGTATAGTTTGCTCTTCTTTTTCATATCCTTCAGTTTTAAGGTAAAATCTCTGACTTGAAATCTTACTTTTTAATGCAAGCATTAAATCCTCCTTAACAGCCTTATGGTGATTAGATTAAGTATTACTGCAGAAGACACTCCCCTTAGCTGATTGCAAATGCAGTCAACTGTGGATACAGCCAACCTGGTCATGACTTGTCCTCAAATCATGAAATGTCCTCAAAGCAGTAGACAGTCCCATGCTTGCCCAATCAGACAATTGGGCACAACCACCTGGCCAAGTGGATGTATGAACTGGACTATGACACTGTCAGTCTCTTCTTTTTGGCTGGAAAATTTAGTCCATTTACATTTAAAGTCATTACTGATAATGCGGGGCTCTCTCTCTCTGCCATTTTTCTATCTAGTCTTTGTAAGTCATTTACATTTTGTGACCCTCAACTATTCTGGTAATGCTTACTTTCATATTTAATTTTCATATTGTACCAATTGATGTCCTTGTCATTTCAATCTGGGTATATATATATTTTATATATTTTATTTGTGGTTATTATGGGGTTAAGATTTAACATCCTAAATATATAGAATCATTTATGATTTGATTCCAAATTAATTTCAATAGCATACACATATACAATTGCAATAGCTTTCCATTGACACCTATTTTTTTTAAATTCATAAGATTTTTATTTTAGGCACAGCATATTCTTTTTTCTCTTTGCAGATTTTCCATATATTTGACTATTTGAGGGTTTTTTTTATGTAACTTTTTTCCTTTTGTCTTTTTGAAAGAGAAACTGTAGTTTCAGTCAAATCATGCATAAAATACAGGGTTCCCATGCACCACACTATTATTAACCTTTTGTATTAGTGTGGTACATTTGTCTAATTGATGAAAGTATTTTTTATAATTGTACTATGAACTATAGTCCATGGTTTACCTTAGGGTTCTCTGTTCATATTGCTTATCCCATGAATTGTTTAAAACATTTTATTCTAGTAGCATATGCAACCTAAAATTTCCCCTTTAACCATATTCAAATACGCAATTTGTTGCTGTTAACACCACCTATATTTTGTCATTGATAAAATCATATCTTTGTACACAGAATGTACTAAGCCATAGTTTTATCATTACTTTTTATGCATTTACATTTTAGCTCCTTTAAAGAGTAAGGAGTTGTGTTCCATTCCAAAAAAATTACAATAATTGGCTAGCATAATTAATTCATAGTTACCTTTACTGGAGGTCTTTATTTTTTACTGCCTTAATCCACTGTTTGGTGTTCTTTCAGTTTGAAGAATTCCCTTTATCATTGCTTGTAGTGTAGGTCTACTGGTCTACTGGTGATAAACTGCCTCAATTTTGGTTTATCTGGGAATGTCTTAATTTCTTCCTCTTTTTTGAAAGAAATCCTCATTGAATATAAAATACTTAGTTAGCAGTTGATTTTTTTTCCTGCACTTTAATTATTTCAACCCTCCATCTTCTTACCTCCATGGTTCCTGGTGACAAGTGGCATTTAATGGGAACTTTCATGTATGCAACAAATTGCTTTTCTCTTGCTGCTTTCAGAACTCTCTTCATGTCTTTTGCCTTCTACAGTTTGAGTTTTTGTGTCTGGGCCTATTTTTATACAAATTTACCCTGTTTGATATCAATTCAGATTTTTAGATATCCATATTCACATCTTTTGCTAAGTTTGGGTATTTTCCCATCATTTAAAAAAATAGTCTTTCTACTTCTTTCTCTCTTTATTCTTTCTCAGGGACTCCCATTATGCATATTTCAATATGCTTGAGGATGTTCTTAGTTGGTCTTTACTTTTTCTAATTTTTATTTTTCTATTTTTTTTCTTTCTGGCTTTCAACCTGACTTATTTCAATTGGCTTTTCTTCAAATTCACTTATTCCTGCTTCTGCCTTCCCTACTCTCCTTCAATACCCTCCTGAGAATTTTTCATTTCAGTTATTGTTGTTTTCAATTCCTGCAATTCTGTTTGACCTTTGAAATGATTTCTACTTCTTTACTGAGATTCTCATATTGTTCTGTCATTGTTTTCCTGATAATTTTTAGTACTTTTTTGTATTTCCCTCCAACTGCTTGAGTATATTGAAGGTCATTTTTTAAAAGTTTTTGCCCTGTTTGCCTATAGTTGGTCTTCTCTGTTGACATTTTCTGAGTCTTTATCCTATTCTCTGGGATGATTTATCATTTCCTGTTTCTTTGTTTGTCTTGTAATCTTTTGTTGTACAAAGCATATCCTAATATTCTAAAATGTTATCCCTGGGATTTATTCTTGAATTTGTTTCCAGCTAGTGGTATGAGAGATTTTCTTGTGTTTCAGGAGCTAACATTACCAAGCAAACCTAAGCAAAGAAAGAAAGAAAGAAACAAACAAAAAAAACCACCTGCCACAGTCTAAGCATATTTTCTTTGTGTTGGCCAATGCTCTCCTTTAGAGTTCATCCTTACTATCAAAAAGAACAACCCAAAATGACTAAGTACATGGTACTCCTGTTTTTTATGGGCTTGTTTGTCATCCTGGGCTTGTGCTTGCGAGTGTTCTTAGGAGTTTCCCCATTTACAGGAATTTGAAGGCTTTTTCTAATACTTAGGAAACAGACCTCTCTCTTCAGTGTGCTCCACTGCCTGACTTAAAGCTGATAAACTTTTGCCCTAGGCTTCCATTTTCAATTAGATTTCTTACCACTTTATTCCAAGATCCTTTTGCCTAAAGGGCAAATTCTGGGAGGAAAGACAAGTCTGAAAGGAGTTTTCAAAGTCAATCTTTTCCAGCTTGAAGGAGGCAGAGGACCCACAAAGGAAGTGACAGCCTGCACACTGCCATAAGGAAGGGATGAAGGAGGGTCCAGCAAGTTTGCCAGGAGCTTCTGTAATGTTTCTTCAAAGCTGTATTTCTTGATTCAGCAATTGCCTAGTAAATGCAACACTTTAACTGTTTACCACAGTATTGAAGAAGGGTACTGTCTTTAAGAATCCTCTGTCGCTTTTTGAAGAACAGTTTTGAAGAAGGCATTTTGGAACAATGGCTTCCCTCACAGCTGGACATGTGGGTTATAAAATAGCTAAACAAAAACAATGATCAGTGATTGGACCACAAACCCTGGATCTTGGGGAACTAGATGTTTATATTCCACCTTGGCACCAACAAGTTACCACAGGAGACAGGGTTTTGAACCTCACTGCTGCCTTCCAGGAGGCTGGGGAATGGGAAATAGAGACCACTCTGTGAAGAGTGAAATTTACTGGTATTTATTGCAACTTACCAGCCTCTTTCTCCCACTCTTCCCTGGATGCTATGCTCACTAGATTTCAGTTTTTCAAAATAGTTGATTCAGAAAGTTCCCGCTTGTTTAATAGTTGTTTTGGTAGAAGAACTGATTCCTAGAGCTTCCTACTGCACCATCTTGCCACAATCCTGTTTTCCCTTCTTTATGATTTTTAAATCATTGGCAGAACAGTTTAGTAAATATTGAATGGTTTCTGGGAGAGTACAAATTTAGCTTCACCAAAGGTGCTAGCAGGAAGGTTTCCTGGGAAAGGTAGGGGAAGAAAAGGGCTCCCTTCTAATTCTCCAGACTCGTTCTCATCTTTCTTCTGTAGTGCAAAGGAAATTCAACAGGTTTCTTCTTTTAAAGAAATATCCACACATATTGAATGATTTGATGACTGTTGTATTAATAAACAGGCTTCCAGCATAGTAGGAGACTCTGTGAGATGGTTTCTGGATTACACATTTTTAATTCTTTCAAGCCTATGATATCTGTTGAACCATTATAACTAAAGATATTTGTCTCTTTTGGATGAGAAAATAGATTGAATGCACAGAGAAATGTCACTATCTTTGCTCTATCATTTCTTCATTCATGAGTATGTGCAAAGCATTGCTTTGAATTCACTCCTTTGCTGACCTTGTATGGAAATTTCAGTGTATAATGAATGGTTGTTGAGAAGGAATCTGAACATGGTTTTTTTTGATACAAAATCTGTATCCTTACTGTCTTTGACTTACTACCTAGAATCTTAATCAAAATACACTATATTTTAGACAAAAGTAAGATTTAAGGGCTCATTGAATTTAGTGCTTTACAAGCTTTTTTTTTTTTTGAGTTTCTTCATCAGCTTCTTAAACAATGCAGAACTTTTCTATCAAATTCTAAGAATGGGGACCTAAATTTCAGAGGAAACTTTATTTTCCTTTTCTTTTTTCTCTTTCTACTCATGTGTTCCCATATTTATTTTTTAAGGCAAAGTTTCGCAACTACTGTCAGAGTCCAATACTTTCTTTTCTAAATGAAAAAGTAAGAAGGTGCAGTGACATAGTGGTTACAGAGCTAGTTGATGGCAAAATCAAAACTGGGATGACAAATCATGTATCCTGGTGGAGTCCTTTTTCTACTGCTTAAGAATTTTTTCTACTTAAGTATCCATTTTTTAATCTCTTGTGTCTCTACTCAGTGAGACACATACTGCTAACGTCTGTATGCTATCTTCTAGAATGAGCCAAAAACATAATTCACTTTTTAACAATACAAAATATTGTATATAAATGAAGAATATCTAAGTAGACTATGGCGTATTCATTTCAGGATGCATGAAGCCAAAAAGTAGTAATCACAAAGCACTATGTTCCAACTCAATTTAGCCCCAAGACTAAAAACATGCCTAGCATGGAGTTACCCATGAGTTTAATTAGAGGCTATTTTAATTTGCTAATGCTGTCAGAATGCAATATACCAGAAATGGATTGACCTTTATAAAGGGGATTTATTAAGTTACAAATTTACAGTTCTAAGGCCCATTCAGAGAAAGATACCTTGACTCAAGTAAGGTCAATAGCTGTCACATGGGAAGCCACATGGCTGGTGTCTGCTGGTCCTTGTTCTTTATTTCACTACTTTCAGTTTCTGAGTCCAGGGCTTCCTCTCTAAGCATCTGTGGGCTTTCACATAGCTTCTTCAGATCAATACTCTGGGTTATAGCTTGCTTAGCATCTCATAGGAAGACATATGGCAATGTCTGCTGGGCTCTACATCTCTAAATGTCCATGTCTAGGCATCTGCTCTGTTAGCACTCAAGAATCTTCAAATGTCTACATCTGTGTTGACTCTGAAGCAACTATGCTTTCTCCAGAATGGCTCCCCTTTTAAAGGACTCTGACAAACTAACCAAGACCTACCTTGAATGGGCAGGGTCACATTTCCATCTAATCAAAAGGTCACACTCACAGTTGGATGGACCACATCTCCATGGAAACAATCTAATCAAAGTTTCCACCCTAAACAATATATCTGCCCCTACGAGATTGGACTACGAAAGAGAATTTGGTTTTTCTGGGTACACAAGGGTTTCAAACCAGTACAGGGACTTATAACAAGGAGAAGATTCTTCCCAATGGTGGCCAATCAGTAAATGGATGTCAGTATTCCAGGCAAAAAGGAAGAGAGAAGGGTGCCATGGGAGTGGCTTACCAAGGCTTTGGTACACAGGGTGTAACAACAGAGTTTCAGAAGTGCCTCGTGAGATTTGATTAGAGAAGAGGAGTTTTAATGTCATTCCTTCCCCCATGAAGGGGACTGTTGACCTTTAATGTTCATCCCAGTCATATAAACACCTGTGTGCCATGACTTATTAATGGAGGAAGGATCAGGACCAGTCCCTGGGTCTTTGTACTGTCTTATTATGGGTAATGTTTAAGATATAAATTTCAATAACAAATGAACACAAATACATAAATTCATCAAGAGCATGATTGCAACTCTGAAAAAATATATGTTTAAGAATATAAGGATAACTATAAAAGAACTCAGATAAGTGGACACATTTTCAGGTTTTTTGTGTTGGTTTTTTTAAAAAACTTTTATATTAGTTTCTGTTACTGCTACCAAAATGTTCTTTGTACAACTAAATATTGGGTGGGCCACGGTGGCTCAGCAGGCAGAGTTCTCAACTGCCATGCTGGAGACCCAGGTTCGATTCCAGGTGCCTGACCATGCAAAAATAAATAAATAAATAAATAAATAAATAGATAAAAATTGGAATAGCTCTTCTTTTTTTATTGCATGGGCAGGCACTGGGAATCGAACCCAGGGTCTTCCGCATGGCAGGCAAAAACTCTGCCTGCTGAGTCACTGTGGCCCTCCCTGGAATAGCTTTTTAAAAATGTTTTTACAATTTATAGATCTATAATGCCTATAGGTGATATAACCAATATTATTCATAAAAGCATGGATATTATAATATAAAATTGTGGGAAGTAACTTTCAGAATTAAAAAAAATCCCATATAGTATTTGGGTATCTGGTCTCATGACTTTCAATGTTATTTATTATGCTAAAAATGCCAAAATTTATAGTTATCTTATGTCATCCCTGAAACTCCAGACTGCCTATTGACACCTCCACTTAGTTACTTATTAGGTGCACAAAAGTTAACATGTAAAAATTGTTGGATTACCACTCCCAACTTAAGCCTCATATCCCTTAGTCTTTCTCATTTCTACTCTTCTAGATATTGAATACCTAAAACTTTGAGTTACCCTCTGCTCTTCTCTGTATACCTAATGTGTAAACCATTAGAAAGTTTGATGATAATATTTAACTTTAATTATATTATGATTCTGACTGCATCTCATCCACTTTACCACTGAAACCTTCTAAGCTACAAGACAAGACAAATATAAGACAAGATATATTTTTTTCTTGACTGTCAAAATACCTCTCCATTGGACACTCTGCTTCATTCTTGCCTCTTTAGTGAGTACTGTTCCCCCAGATGAATAATCAGATTATGGCACTTTTATACTCAAGAACACTCCAGTAGCTTCCTCTCTCATTCAGAGTAAATGCCTAAAAGTACTACATGGTCACTCTCCCTCTGCTTCTCTATATCCATCTCCAACCTCATCCTGGACCCCAGCTTTGCTCACACATATCCAACTATACTAGTTTTCTTTCAATTGCTCAAGGAATCATTTCCCCACATATCTCTAAAACTTGTACCCTTAATTTCTTTAGCTCTCTACTCAAGTTTTGCTCAATGAAAAATGCGAATACCAAGCACCTTAAAATGTAGCAAGTGTATCTCATCATTCTTCATCTCTCTTACTTGATTTATGCTTCTTTATAGCCCTTAGCACACCTGGCATATTATGTATATATGAATTTATTTTTTGTATGCTGTACATCAGGGTCACATTTCATCATTTATTCATGTGAATATCCCATTATTGCAACACCATTTGTTGATTTTTTTCCTTGATTTTTTGGGTGAATTGCATAGACTTGGAATTGGACCCAGGTCTCCCACATGGCAGTTGAGAATTCTACCCCTGAACTATCCTTACACATCTGTATTTATTTATTTTTATTCCTCCTTATTCAAAATGAATATTCTTTAAGAAGAGGGTTTTTAAAATCCTATTATATCCCTACTTTGCTGGTATGAAGCTATTATGTACCCCCCCAAAGCCATGTTCCTTTAATCCTTACACAACCGTGTAGGGGCAGAACTAATATTTGGGTGGGGTCTTTTGATTAGGTTATTTCCATGGGGATGCAACTCACCCACTTGTGGGTGACATCTTTTTATTAGATTGATGTATGACCCTGCCCATTGAAGTTTGGTGTTAATTAGTTTTCTGGAGTCCTTAAAAGTTCTGACAGAGAGCAAACTCCAAACAGACATTTGGAGATGCATGGAAACAGACAAAAGCTCAGAGAGGAGGCCGGTGGAACCAGGAGATGAAAGCAATGAAACCTAGGAGCAAAAGGCCAGAAGATGTTACCATGTGCCTTCCTATGTGGCAGAGAAACTGCAGATGGTAATAAGCCTTCCGTGAGTAAAGTATCCCCTTATTGATGCTTGAATTTGGACATTTTCATGGTCTTAGAATTGTAACTTGTAACTTAATAAATCCCCCTTATAAAAGCCAATCTGTTACTGGTATATTGCAAACCAAAACACCTACCACTAGGATAATGCCAAGCATATAGTAGGTACCAAATAATGCAAGCTATAAACATGGCTTATCTTCATTCTTTATTTCAGTAAAGTTTGTCTGGTAGTAATGTATAGTGATTTTTAAAAATTGAAAAAGCCACATTCCAAAATCAGAAGTCTATAATCCAGTTGACAACACAAATTTGAGATTCTGTTATCTCTACCATTTCATGGAGTCATCATCAATCTTAAAGAATGTTCACATGTTTGAACTACACATTTTCTTTGTTCATGTTCTTCTTAAAATTTTAAAAGAATTGTTCTGGTTATATCTGCTGAACACAATATAAAATTAGTCATAATGGACAAAATGCAGCACATAGGTTCTAAGCACACCAAATAAGCTTGCTTTTCTTAGCAGAGTTTGAAAGATGATTGATACATATTGACATGGAACTTAGACTTTCATTTGAATACTAAAATTAGCATGGTACTATTTTTGATTGGTAATTTAGATAATCTTTCTCAAGGCAGAATTATATTTTGTCTTGATTGAAAACACTTTTAGATATTTAAAATTATTTATACAATGCCATTTACAGTATTAGAGCTTTGAACATCTATTTGTGCTGTGTGACAGGTAGGCCTGTGCTCATATAATAGCATTTTTTTGATATATAACATATTTTAAGGATGGCTAAAGTGACAAGGAAATATGAAAAATTATATTTTGGAGGTATCCCACCAGTAAAAATATTGAAAGAGTCAGCCATCATGGATCAATTCATATGGAAATTAAATAGTTTGTATCTGTTGTCTAAATTTCTTACTTAATGATTGACCTTATTTCATCTATTGTTATATTATAATGTTATGAATTAACTCTCTTTCTGTTTGCTAACTTTTCATGTAGTGGTTTTATCTCACTAATTTGATCATAAGTTTCTTAATAGTTGGAGTCATATCATACTTACATCATGTATTTCTAGAATGCTCAACCCAGTAATTTATACATGGTAGATACACAAAAAATATTTGGTGGTCCATTGATTGTTTCTACAGGATAGAGGAAGACAAAATAATCCACTTGTAAGTAGATTAAAAGGCACTTTGAGCTCAAGAGTCCAGGCCAAAGACCATGCCATACATTTCTGCTGCTCCTGTATTTAGAACAATTTTGGTCAAATAGCAGTCATTCAATAAATATATGTTGATCTGTGCTGTTGTTCCAGCATAGAACTCTCTGAAAGTCCTACAAAACAGAATAATCTAACTGAGCATATATTAGTATAATTTTCACAAAGAAAACATATGCTTTGATTGCTGCAAGGGCCATATTAAATCTGAATCCTCATTGTGGGTTTATAGTGTTATTTATTTACATTAACCTCCATGAGAATAATTCATTCTTTGTAGGTGGATAAGTTATTTTGCACAATTTTGGCCAATCATGTATAATTTTTACTATTCTTGGCAACATGCTACTATCATGTGTTAATGTGTATTGTAAGAATTACATTTATTAACATGTAATTTTTCTATTATTTTGCTTCTTAAGTCTTTTTGCATAATCTACATTTCTGTGTAGTAGTTCTCTCAAATTCCTATGTTTAATGGGACTTGGTATCGCACAGCAACATAGAATATTAGCAATGGAAATGCTATTATCGAACATCTACCTTCTGCATTATTTTACTGCAGAAGAAAAGAATACCCAGAAATGTGAATGCTGTACCCACACAGATCCAGAATCAAATCCCAACTGTGTTTGGTGATGGTCACTGGAAATGACCATCGTAGGCATTATTCTCCAAATCTAGAAGGGACACTGTCCAGAAATGACTGCAAACTGTTGTAGTCAGTTATGTCTTTTACTTGGTGATGTGTTTCATTGGTGCTCCCATTCTGTACAATGTACAACTGTGCTGTCATACATGGAGGTTCTGCTTCTATTCCACATTTATTTCTTAGGTAACCATGTTCCATATCATGTAACTCAAGTATCCTCTGTAGTTGAAAGGATCCAGAGGTGAGCACCTTACCCTAGGGCAATTTAGGGAAATAAGATGTTTAATTAATGCATGGGTTCACAAAATGAATTACTAGTCTAATCATATTTCTTTTTTTGTAAATTCAGAGAATAATGTAGTTATAGTGGGAATAGAAGTTGAAAACAAAAATATACAAAGATATTTCTTGATGTAAAAGAAAGAATCATTGATGAGCCATAAAAAAAAAGAAATAATGAAGGAAATTATAATTGAAAAGGGGTGACAGATTTTTTGGATAGAGAAGGATGGAAGAGAGCCACAAAGAGAAGTAGAGCCCCAGGAGAGAGAATTCCTTTAGTAATTACTTTAGCAAAAAGTATCATAAAGATAAGTACATTTTTTGCATCAGTTCTCTATTTCTTTTAAACCCTTAATTTTAATGTTTTTAGGTAAGGGTGACATCCTCCAGTGAATCACAGCCTTACCGTTTCCTGTTGTCTTATACCTTGACACTTAAATTATATGGTCTACCTGACCCTTGAAGGAATTTTAATTTATACCCAAGGACAACTTCCATTGAGAACAGGCTTATGGTTTAATTTCCCATCCAGTTCCACTGTATAGAAGTTCATGCCCAATTCCTGTTTGATCCTAATGTCTTTACTGTGAAACTTCTTTTCCTTGAGATACTTGAGTAGACCTTTCTTCTGCATGACAACATCAACCATAGTCCTGAGTAGGCCTCCAGATTATCTCACCTCAAATTCAAAACTCATATAATGATGCACCAGGCAGACTTGTCTGCAGAGTTACTCTCTCTCAGATGGCGGTACCCATTTGTCCAGTTGGGCAAATGCTGGCCTGTCTGTTCTATGAGGACATTTCATAGAGTTAAGTCATAATTATGTCAGCTGCATCCACAGCTGATTCCATTTGTAATAAGCCAAGAGGAGTATCTTCTGCAATGAGTGATGCTTAACCTAATCACTGGAAGCCTTTAAAGGAGGATTCAGAAGAGACAGATGCTCTTCCTGCTTCAGCCGGCGAACCTCTCCTGTGGAGTTCATGCGGACTTTTAGGATTTTGGAGCAAAACAGGTAACTACTCTTCTTTTGAGAAACAGCTTTTGGCCTGCTACTGGGCCTTAGTAGAGACTGAACACTTAACAATGTGCCACCAAGTTACCATGAGACCTGAGTTGCCTATCATGAGCTGGTTGTTGTCTGACCCACCAAGCCATCAAGTTAGGTGTGCACAGCAGCACTCCATCATAAAATGGAAATGGCATATACAAGATAGGGCCAGAGCAAGTCCTGAAGGCACAAGTAAGTTACATGAGGAAGTGGCCTAAATGCCCAAAGTCTCCATTCCTCCCATATTACATTCTCTTTCCCAGACCAGAGCTATGGCCTCTTGGGTAGTTCCTTACAGTGAATTGATTGAGGAAGAGAAAACTCGGGCCTGGTTTACAGATGGTTCAGTACAATATTCAGGTACTACCCGAGAGTGGGCAGCTGCAGCACTCCAACCTTTTTCTGGGGTGTCTTTGAAGGCCAGTGGTGTGGGGAAATCCTCCCAGTGTGCAGAACTTCAAGCAGTGCACCTAGTTGTTCATTTTGCTTGGAAGGAGAACTGGTCAGAGATGCATTTATATACTGATTCATGGCTGTTGCTAATGGTTTGGCTGGATGGTCAGGGACTTGGAAAGACCATAATTGGAAAATTGGTGACAAAGGGGTCTAGCCAAGAGGTATGCTGATAGACCTTTCCTAGTGGGCTAAAAACATGAAGGTATTTTTGTTCCAGGTAAATGCTCACCAGAGGTTGGCTTCACCAGAGGAAGGTTTTAATAATCAAGTGGATAAGATGACCCATTCTGTGGATACCAGTCAGTCTCTTTCCCAAGCAACTCCTGTCATTGCCCAATAGGCTCATGAACAAAGTGGTCATGGTGGTAGGGATGGAGGTTATGGATGGGCTCAGCAACATGGACTTCCACTCACCAAGCCTGACCTGTCTACAGCCACTGCTGAGTGCTCAATCTGCCAGTAGCAGAGACCCACACTCAGCCCCTGACATGGCACCATTCCCTGAGGTGACCAACCAGCTACATGGTGACAGGTTGATTACATTGGATCACTCCCTTCAGGGAAGTGGCAGCAATTTGTTCTAACTGGAATAGACATATACTCTGGATATGGCTTGCTTTCCCTGCATATAATGCCTCTGCCAAAATTACTATCTGTGGACTTACAGAATGCCTTATCCATTGTTATGGTATTCCACACAACATTGCTTATGATCAAGGAACACACTTCACAGCAAATGAAATGTGGGAATGGGCACATGCTCATGGAATTCTCTGGTCTTCCCATATTCCCCATCATCCAGAGGCAGCTGGATTGATAGAATGGTGGAATGGCCTTTTGAAAACTCAATTATGGTACCAACTACATGGAAATACCTTGGAGGGCTGGGATAATGTTCTCCAGGAAGCTGTGTATGCTCTGAATCATTGTATGAGCAACAATGGAAATGGAAGTGGCACTACTCACCATTACCCCTAGTGGTCCACTAGGAACATTTTGTTTCCTGTCCCTGTGACCATGACCTCAACTAGTCTACAGGTTTTACTTCAAAAAGAGAAATGCTTCCACTGGGAGAAATAATAATGATTCCATTGAACTAGAATCTAAGACTGCCACCTGGCCACTTTGGGCTACTCATGCCCCTGGATCAAAAAGCCAAGAAGGGGATTACATTACTGGCTGGATGATTGATCCTGACTATCAGGGAAAAACAGGACTGCAACTACACAATGAAGGTAAAGAAGCATTTTCCTGAAATATAGGAGATTCCCCTAGGGTGTCTTTTATTACTACCGTGCACTGTGATTAAAATCAATGGAAAACTGCAACAACCCAATCCAGGTAGGACTACCAATGACCCTGAAACTTCAGGAATGAAGATTTGGATCACCTCACCAGGAAAAGAACCATGGACAGCTGAAGTGCTTGCTGAGGGTAATGGAAACATGGAATGGGTAGTGGAAGAAGGTAGTGATAAATATGAACTATGACCACATGATCAGTTTCAGAAACGAGGACTGTAATTCTGTTTTGTTCATGTTATAGCATTTATGTTATAAGATATCAAGTTTAAGAATGAATATTACCCAAGGACTTGCACTCTACTCTGGGGAGATTTAATGTGTTTCCAGTTGTATGCAGGATAGTTGAGTGTTGTTAAGTGAGAAAAAAATGTGTCTTTTATTGTTTTTTGTTTAGGAATTAAGTATGATTTAAGGTAATGTGTATAGCTGCCAAGTTGACAAGGGGTGAACTTTTATGGTCAGGTACATGTGTCAGCTTGGCCAGGTGGTGGTACCTGCTTGTCTGTTTGGGCAAGTGCTGGCCTGTCTCTTCTATGAGGACATTTCATAGAATTAAATCATGATCACATCAGTTACATCTACAGCTGATTCCATTTGCAGTCAGCCAAGGCGAGTGTTTTCTGCAATGAGTGATGCTTAAATCTAATCACTGGAAGCCTTTTAAGGAGGGTTCAGAAGAGACAGGCTCTCTTCCTGCTTTAGCCAGCAAAGCCACTCCTGTGGAGTTTGTCTAGACCCTTCATTGGAGTCGTCAGCTTCACAGCCTGCCCTATAGATTTTTGGACTCTATGTTCCCATGGTTATGTGAGACATTTTTATAAATTTTATACCTATGGATATTTTCTGCTGATTCTGTTTCTCTAGAGAACCCTAGCTAATACAGTACAGTATTTTCTAGTTCATCATCATTTTCATCACAGATGACCTGAGAGAACTTAGTGACTTGACAACTTAGAAATAATGAGTTCTAAATTAGAGAAAAAGAAAGAGAAAAGAGGGGAAGAAGGAGGGAAGGAAGGAAGGAAGGAAGGAAAGAAGGAAAAGAAATAGGAAGATAGGATCACCTGTGTTGATTCGAAGCTGTTAAGTATCCCAGAAAAGCCATGTTATTTTAATCCAATCTTGTGGGGCAGACCTATTGCTGAGTGGGATCATTTGATTAAATTCTTTCCATGGAGATGTAACTCCACCCATTCAGAAGTAGATTTTAATCCACTTACTGCAGTCCTTTAAGACAGCTGAGAGAATTTAGAGAAACAAAGAAAGAAAATGTCCCCAAAGAAGCAAAGAGAAGACCCACAGATGCTTAGAGACAGAAAAGGTCTCAGGAAATGCTAAACTATAGATGAAATCCAGAGTTTGCCCTGGAAAAGCTAAGAAAGGACCCATAGATGCTTAGAGAGGAAAAATGCCTCAAGAGAGGCCAGAAGGACCCACAGGAGCTGAATGAGTTATTTTGGAAACTAAACCAGGATAGAAGGGTCAGCACGCATTGCTAATGCCTTCCCACATGATGAAGAAACCCTGAATGCAATCAGCCTTTCCTGAATGAAGTTATCCTTTTGTTGATGCCTTAATTTGGACATTTTCATGGCCTTAAAATTATAAATTTGTTATCTAATAAATTCCCTTTGTAAAAGCTGATCAATTTCTGGTATGTTTCATTCCAACAGCTTTAGCAAACCAAAACAAGAGTTAATATTATTATTCTCTCTCTATCTAAAGGGCCTGTGGACTATTTCAAAGCAAGTTGGGTTTCTCCATTTTGCTGATGCTTATAATATTTTATTTTAGTAACTTTCAATATTTTATTCAGCTTTGTGGTTTTCTATTTCAAAGTTTGCCTAAGTTTCTTTGTTATAGAGTAAAGATTTCAGATTCTTCAGTCCTCTCTTTCACACATCCAGAGTTTCCTTGGGAAACTGCCTTAGAAAATCCAGAATCTTCAGAAAGTCATTCATGTAGATGGAGATAAGCATATATTCTTTTGTTTTCTGGGAATGGGCATGATTCACCTTCTACTAACACTTCTCCTGAATGTTAGTAACAGGAATTCTTTGACTGTCATGTCTTGGGAACAAAGAAAAGATAGAGGGAAAGGATACTTTTAAGTAGGAAATAAACATCATGTGGCAGATTTGAGATTATTGCAAATATACTTTTGTCAACAATAGAAATAATAATAAACCATCATATTAGATTAAATTGGCATCATACAAAATGCTTTTCTTGATTCAACATCAAGGGTGGCATTGTTATTTCCATTATATAGATGAGAAAAACTGAGATAAACTTTTTGTGTTTAAACGATTTCATGGCTAGGTTTTATGATTTCTAGTTTAGTGCTCTTTCCATTACATGAAACCCATTTTTCAATATGTCAGGGCCATATATAAGATGAAACTGATATGGCTGGCCCATGTCTCTACTTTTTCATTGGATTTTGGTGTAAATGGGATCGTATTCACTTCACCTGGACTGCTACCTCATTTACATTCGATTTACTTTTTGCCTTCTCAGCATATCTTTATGCTTCACTAGCCACTGGATTTAATACTTTCAAGAAAAACAGATATAGATACTATCTGTGAAAAGTTAAGCACCTTAAAATAGAGTGGTTACCAGAAAAAATGAATTATCTGAATCTTAAGGTAAAAATGCCAATTTCTGACAAGAGTGGCTTAGGATGAAATAAGCACAATGACGGTGAAATAAACATCTGCCTGTCAGATTTTCCTCAAAAGCACTCAACTACAGCTCTTTAGAAATGTTTGGTTAACAGTCCCCTATAGCATCAACTGTGTGGTTGTCACATTTGGTGGTGATATATTGGATGGAAAGAGGCCAACAGACACAGTTAGAGAGCGTAATGTTTCTTTAATGGCAAAGGATGTAGAGCCTTCACAAAGTATTATACAAGTCAGGAGATGATGCTGCCTGCTCCCAAACAGAGGCAGCCTCCAACCTCTTCCAAAGTGGGTAATACACCCA